>JAZHYW010046565.1:0-22949 GCA_037355805.1 Ixodes ricinus
GAGATCTTATAGGTGACAGTGAGGTCTTGAAGGATGACACAAGGAGACTATAACCCTTTGCAGGTTAAAGGGCCCATGAAACGATTTTAACATCGAGAGAACGTGCACCTTATTACCCTTTTTTTGTTTACTTTAGCACAAGGACCATAAAACACGACCACTTCTCTCGAAATGTCGCGAATGCGCTGCGTAACCGCAAAAACAAAAAGGAACTATTTCTTGACTTGACTTCACGTACGGCGGCCATAGGAACTAACTTTGTGACGTCACGGCGGGTGCGGTTATTGAGATCGCTTTTGAACAAGTATATTCTCAGTTTAATGGTAACGTTTAGAAATGATTTCGTTCCAACATAAACAAATGAATCGAAAGTTTTATATTCTTGTTCAGTACACGAAGTTTTCGCAGCGCCATCTATCCGGAGTAAGTCAAAGCATCCCCTCCCGCTGCTCCGCTGCCTAGCAACGTTGGCTGGCTGCTACCGGACGAGCGGTGTGATCAACGCGATATAAAAACCACGTTTCGGCAGCTGCGTGGTTCGTTTTCTTTCTCGTGCGCCTGGTTCGCCTGCCTGCAACTATACTCCGTTTCACCTTATGTTGTACCGCAGCGAAGGCTAGAAGCGCGAGCTCATAGCGTTGGCAGCTGCCCTTGGTGCACGAGAGCTTGTGCCGCCGAGGTGTGCCATAGAGCAAGGAGCTCGCGCTTGTAGCCTTTCCTGCAGTACGACGCAAGGTGAAAAAGAGCACAGGAAGTATTCACTGGCGGCCATAGCTGTGTGCGCGACTGCTGAGCGCGTGCTGATGGCTAGCTTTCAAGGTTCTTTTGCAACGTGCATTCCACACCGTCAAAATGGCCGGTCTTAGCAGCCTATTAATGGGGAGAGGGGAGAGTCTGCTCTCGCTGTAGCAACGTCCACAGTGCTAAGGAGAGGACAAGACCGGAAGCCGCGTACCCCGCGGCGCGTCATGCACACGTGACCCGGGAAACATTGTATGAGTTGAGGGGCATCCCCAAACGCCATCTTATTTGGCCGGAAGTCCGAAAATCGTTTCATGGGTCCTTTAAGAAAATCAGGAAAAGCTTCTCCCTTGATACCTTTCATCTTTCTGCTTTACCAGAGCCAACGCTGGAGAGGACGCGAGACGAGGCCAGGAGGAACTTGCTCTCCTCCTGACGTTCGCTGTGGTTAGTGGAAAGGATGGAGGGCTTCGTGGGAGGAGCGACCGACAGCCAGGCCTGGGTGCTTCGACAAATGGCCCGAACCAGGACTGGGCTTCAAGTAGCCGGCAGACTGCAACCCTCCGGACAAAGCCAGAGACTCCAGGAGACAGCGAAGGAAGGAGGCGGTGTTCTCCGTGCATCCAGCGGCGGGCAGCAGTGACCATATTCCCGGACTAATTATGGCAATCGAATGATGAGATCTACAGTGCCACGTTTTCTAAATTGGTGTAGTGAATTTAACATGAACATGTTGAGTGGCACTCGGAAAGAAATGCGTTCGCTTTTTGTTAAAGGTTTCCTAGTTATGTCTCTGCATGCTAAGTGCCTAAAGTGATTATACAATATAGCTTATTTGATCTTTGCTATTTTTAATACTAATATTTCGTTTGTTGGTAATTATTCTAGGAATGTTATATATATTTTGCTGTATGTGTCATATCCTCTGCTGGGCGTTTTCAGATAAGATAGAACAGCCTTGTCCGGTGACCATTTTTAATTTCGACGAAAAAAAAATATTTTGCTGGCTTTATGCCCAGAAGAATAAAAGCAATCCTTGTTTTCGGAAAAAAAATTTTGTCTTTGCGAAAAAAATTGTAAGCACCCCCTCAGTCTACGTGCGCATTTTGCGTATCGCGCGATGTTGATATTTCGGGCGGCTTCCCCAAAAAACTGTTCTGGCTACGGGTCTTGAAATATTCACTGACAAATTAGGCATAGGAAGCATTGACAAAAAGTATTAATCACCGAGTATTAGGGTAGTTATTTTGAGAAACACAAATCGCAAACACGGCATATTGCGCAATAACGCTCAGGATTAAAGAATATTTTTCTCCGTATCTATAAAAGCTAAGGTCTTCAAACTTTGCCAGTGTGTTGCCCTGTATATAGTTCATCTTTGCGTGAAATATTGTTGTCCTGGTTAGTGGGAGAAATTTACAAGAATTGCTCACACAGGGGCATTTAACTAAAAATGCATTATTTTGAAAATCTATTTTAAAAAAGGCATCTTTAATTTTCTTTAATCTCTCTGAAATTAACGTTTATAATATGTACTAACAGAGTCTGTCAGAAACATGATTGCAATATTTGTGTGGCTTTTAAGTTATAAAGCGAGAAATATGGCTAAATTGACGCTAACGCGGTTGCCATAAATGGGGCGTTCACATACCCGTTCTTCACAATTCTACATTACATTAAAAAGCTGTAAAAATGCTACGGGGTAGTCAGGAAAAGACGAACTGACAGCAGAGAGGTGGACGTGTAGTTTTGAAGCGAGATTTACTAGATTCATTTCTCAGCACAACCGACCCAAAAATGCCCATGGGCCGGGAGCGATCGAGGTGCGCCACCCTGCAACAGGCGCTACAGCGGTGCCTGTTTCAAAGCAGCCGGCGAATAGCGTCTCCGTCTACGCGACGGGGATGCGAAGCAACCGGAACGTACTTTTCAAACAGATTAGCCTACAACTTTGGCGGCAACATGACATGGAAGTAGGGCGCGGCAGAACCTGAACTCTGCGCCGCTTTGTGAGCGCCAACAGATTCGCCGCCGCTGGAGGGCGCACAACGCCTAGAAAATAGAAGGTACCTAAAAGACTAGAAAAATTCTGATTGCCTGTAGATTGTTTGCACTGGCTGTTTTCAGATAGGATCAAACAACCATGTCCGGTCGACATTTTGTTTTAATTTTTAGCAAAGGACAAGTATGTTTTACTTGTTGTGCAAGCGCAAAAGAATATTCAAACACTTGCTGCGGAAAGGTGTCAGGGAAATTTCTGTGGAAAACAAAAATCACAAAGTCGCTGTCCGTATACGCTCTCGCTTTGCGACTTTCGTGAAACCGTCCTATTGGATATTTACGGAAAAACTGTTGTCGTTCTGAGTTCATATTTGTATGTGCAGAGACTTTACATCAAATAAAAGTGAGGTGAACATGCGTCATCTATTACGAAGTTAAATTTAGAGCTTTATGGATACTGGATCTTAAAATATTAGAAATTCAATTTTTTTAAACAATTTGAACGCGTCTGTTCTATATTTGCATAAATTGTCATTGAAATTGAAAATGATAACCTTTCTGAAATAAATACACTGACATTAACAGAAGTTACCATTTTGCAATAATTAGAAAA
This sequence comes from Ixodes ricinus, assembly GCA_037355805.1. Taxonomy (NCBI): domain Eukaryota; kingdom Metazoa; phylum Arthropoda; class Arachnida; order Ixodida; family Ixodidae; genus Ixodes; species Ixodes ricinus. The sequence goes on from JAZHYW010046565.1 coordinate 3,356, forward strand.
TCAGTTTAAAGTGAAGACCATCGCAATTGTTCTTCTGCTACAGATCATGGCTCATAATCAGTCCTTATCAGGCTTCTTCAATGCTTTGCAATATTTTTATTTTATTTCACAGGGTTTTAAATATACAGAATTGACGTAACGGAATGGAGAATATAGAACGTTGCTAATTTTAAACAAGGGCAACAAGGAGTCAAAAAATGTGGGAAGTCGGTGAAGAGAAAGCACACTGACAGAAATTAATGAAGAATCAGAGTTCATGCAAGAATTACAGGTGAGTGAACTACAGTCAGCAATTTAAATACGATTTCTCGGATCAGTGAATTTCGAGCTCCCTTCGTGGGGAGGCTAGCCGCTGAAGACCAGGTTTAAATAGTGATAAGAAAGGAACGCATGTTGTGAGGTGGTACCATTGAAACTAGTTTAATTAATCAAGGTCCTGTACATTCGGAACTTGTCGCGTGAATTTTTCTGCTCGACACTCGACCTGAGTTGTGACTGCGCTTTCTGGTACTCCAAAAGGAAAATTTTTTCTCCCGCTTGCGAGAGCGATTACTGTTCGTTTCTTCTCAGTGCCCTGAGCTCTCGACCTCGATCGCTTTTCGCAGCCATAGGGGTTCTTTAAAGATATATTTTTCTGCTACCGTTTGCTAAACAGCTGTGGTTACGAAGTGTCCGGACTCGCGTAGCACTACAGATCGAATCGATCCACGCACAACGGAACAGAGTCCCAGTCCTTTGCTTTCAGCCGTCCCTGAACGCTCCGAGTCAGCTTTCGGGAGGTGGATTAGTTCACGTTCGGTCAGGCGTTTAGTGGGGCAACCATCTTTGACGCGACTTGATCACCGACTTGCGGGCCGTCGAGGCCGAACAACGTTGTCTGGTACTGGACACGAACCCCGATTCGATCACAGGCACTCTTGCGATGTCAAGCTGCGGAAAATCACAACTCGCTGTCGTGTATTTGTGGCTCTGCAGCTGCGTAGTTGGTATTCTTCTTAGTGGCGTCTTTCACCATCACTTCATTTAGGCCACGTGCATACCTAAGTTTTGTTCGATTCTCCGAAACCGTTGTCTTCGAAATTAGTTACAGACAATCTCATTCAATCGCAATTATTTTTCCTTTTTTATGTATCTTTTTATTTCTACGCGTTGTGCGGCCCTCCACGCGTTGTGCGGCGGCGCCCTACTTCCTATCATGTGTTGCAGCCACAGGCTGTAGGCTGATCTGTTAAGGAAAGTCGTTCCGGTTGCTTCCTTTACGTTGCGTAGAGAGAGACGCTGTACTCCGGCTGTTGAAACAGGCACCGCGAAGCATGTTACAGGGTGGCGCACCTCGATCTTTCCGGCCAATGGACATTTTTGTGTCGGTTTTACCAAAATGTAATGGGAATTTTCCCTTCAAAACTGCCGTACCCTCTATGCTGCCAGACATGTCTTTTCCTGACCACCCTGCAGCATTTTTGTCACGTTTTAATGATATGAAATTGTGAAGAATCGGTATCTGCACGCCCCATTTATGGCATCCACGTTAGCGTCAATTCGGCCATGTTTTCGCTTTATAAGTTAAAAGCCACAAATATTGCATCATGTTTCTGCAGACTGTAGAAAATATTCTAAACGTTAATTTCAGAGAGCTTGAAAAATAAAGATGGCCTTTTTTTTAAATGATTTTCAAAATAATGCATTTTAGTCAATGCCCCTGCGTGAGCAGATTCTTGTAAATTTCTCCCGCTAACCAGGATAACAATATTTTGCGCAAGATGAACTATATACAGGGCAACACACTGGCAAAGTTTGAAGACCTTAGACATTTATAGATACGAGAAAATATTGCTTTAATGCAGAGTGTTATTGCGCAATGTGCCGTGTTTGCGATTTGTTTTCTGAAAATAACTACTCTAATACTTTGTGATTAATACTTTTTGTCAATCCTTCCTATGCCTAATTTGTCAGTGAATATTTCAAGACCCGTAGCCAGAACAGTTTTTTGGGGGAAGCCGCCGGAATGTCAACATCGCACGATACGCAAAACGCGCACACGAATGCGAGGGTGCTTACACTTTTTTTTTTCTGAAAGACAAAATTTTTTTGTTTTGAGATTAAGGATTGGTTTTATATTTTTGGGCATGAAGCCAGCAAAATATATTTTTTTCATCAAAATTAAAAATGGTCACTGGACATGGTTGTTCGATCTTATCTGAAAACGCCGCTGCTGCATGAGGGGGGGGGGGGGGGGGCTTGTCAAGCAGGACTGGGTTGCTTCTTTCCCTGCTTCCCCTCTCCAAGTGGAGAGAAACAAAGAATTTGAATTTGAGTGCTTGGGAATCATGGACCAAACCGGAACTGGGCTACCAGGTTGCATGACAACCAGGCGGCAGCAGAGAAGAATCAAAGACCGTGACTTTTCAGTCGCAAGTTGTTGGCGACCACCAGGACCTCCGTTTGGTCCGAGAACCGAGAGGAAAACAGCACTTCAGCAGCCCGCACACTGATGGTCTTGCAGGATCCATCTCCGCTCATGTCCTGCTCTGACGCAACTTCAACGGATTGTGCACCACTAATGCCCCTGTCAGACGGGCTAATTTAGTGCACTTCAACCAAGTGGATTTTAGCTCACCCAATGTCACTTCAAGTGTTTCCGTGCTACACGGGATGCACTAGTGTCACTTGGAAATGATGACAATAACGATGGGTGGAGTACTATTAGACACCTAAAATGTTAAAGTAAAGGCATAAATGTCTCAGCAATATTTAATCTTTTTTAATAAAGACACGCTACAAGACCATGTTACGTTAATTGACAGTATTCTAGGCCACTTTTATGATTCTGATCGATCCTAACAAAACCAGATAAAGAAAAAGACAAAGAACAAGAAGCAAACTCACTTGCAGCCGAGTGTGTTCTTCGAGGAAGAAGCACGTGTGGCACACTACACAAATGACGCTAAAGGCAAGTGCATCCGTTGAAGTGCACTAAATTAGCCCGTCTGACCGGATGTATAAGATGTCACTGCTGACACAACACTTTTAACTGAGCCAGACTGAACCGAGTCCGAAAATTCGTTCTAAATATCCCTATTTTCTTTCTATTTTCTTCGTAAATAGTTTTTTAATAAAACTTTTCATCTTCTAGGTTTCATCTCTCATTTCGTAGCATCATTAATTCGAAACATTTCTGTTAAAGTGCGAAAGAGGCCATCAGAGATCTTCGTCCTCCTCCCCAATCAATACGGACTCCTCCTCGCGTTCTGACGACGTAATAGGCGAAGGCACACAAAAAAAGTGAGATGTCGCTTGTTAAGTCGTTAATGGCATTCATCCAACATGTTTTGTTCGACCACTGCAAACGCACAATACCCCTGAGTTGGATATATAAAATCCAAAGCACGGAAGCGTTAGAGGGAGACACCTGGCGGCTGTAGCTGAGCAACGTTACTAAATCAAAGTCAGTTGACAAGCTTCCGAGAACGCATGCCGCCGTTTCCTGGCGCGTCGGCTCGGTGGCGCTCGCTGCACTATCAGCACTCCTTATGGACAGAAGCGGCGGAACCGGTGCAACGTTGGATGCACATTACCTGTGGTGGAAAGGAATTCTGTCGTGTTTTTATGGTAAACATAAAGTTTGCGGTAAAGTCGGCGCAAAAGAGCACCGTTCGGAGAAGTGTCCCCTTGGATGCCTCCTTCGATGCCTTCTTCGACACTGGTGGCGCTCGGAACGCTATCCGCCTGACGTGTTCGCGGACAGGCAACAGAGAAGAACCGATTTCGAACGCTGCTCTGTCGCGGAGCTTGTCAACAGATTTATCTAAAAACGTTGGTGCTGGGGTCGTCGAGAGGAATGGAACCCACCGAGAAGTTGGTTACGGCTGGGCAGTGTTGTTTCTTTCGGTGACGGACAACCTCTCGTACTTTGAGAAAGCGATGTATTTTTTCCAGTAACGAGCGCCGCCTGCGGAGTGTTCTTCGACTACAAATGATGGGCAGCCCAATTTACCTCGGCACGTCAGAATACACCAACATAGTTGCCTTTTATGGCGCCTTCTATGGTATATTTATGCGACATTTCCTAAAAAAACGAAATAGACGCAAACATTGTTGCCGATTATGTTGGTCGATCGCAACTTTGACCTCCGAAAATGGCGGCATTTGGGAAGCAGAAGCGTACTGAAAAACAAAGTCCTTTGTTCGGCGATCAACATTTCTGGGCTATTCCTTGGGGCGCTCATCAGTCTGCAACCCATCTTTTTCGTCTTTGCTTATATATATATATATATATATATATATATATATATATATATATATATATATATATATATATATATATATACTGTAAACGACTTGATTTTCGCGGTGCTCGAATTTTCGCGAATCGGGCCAAAGCTGAAAATTAGAAATTATTCGCGGGTTCTAATTTTCGCGAATCGAGTGTGAAGCTTCCGTAGCGTTCACATATTTTCCGAATTGTTCGCGGGACGTATTTTTCGCGTTTGTAGGCGAGTCGCGAAATTCGCGAAAATTAGGCCCTCGCGAAAATTTCGTCGCTTTTCAGAGTATGCAGGCCGATATATATATATGTGTATATATATATATATATATATATATATATATATATATATATATATATATATATAACTAAGTGAGAGAAAAACCTTCGGTGATAACAGCGGACAACGGACGCACGCTCCTTGTGTCAGCCGCTTTGACCACACGATCGCAGCCTACGGTTCGGACGCTTGGGCGCAAGGTAGGGCACCAGTGACCTCGCGCATGGGCAGTTCATACCGGAGAGCCGATCGCATCGTATCGTTCGTTAGCCAAAAACGTCTCCCTGAAACTCCGTATTAATTTGACCGCACCCAAACGTAAGATCGGATAAAAAGAACCCGAGCAGTGCCGAACGGGCATCGTCGTGGGCTCGTAAGTTCTGTGAGTTTCCATCACCGGCTTAACCTGTCAGGCACAAAAGCGGCAGGATCGCGACGCCCACTGCATCCACTGTCCATGATTAGTTTAGCAGGTGATAACAAACGCGCAAAGGCGATGAGCGTCGTGATACTGCACTTTTCGTGCTGCTTTATCGAATCCATTGGACCGTAGCGTTGGATGTGGTAGGACATGAAGTAAACGAAGTATATCAGCACATCATGCCTTGTCAAAGTAAAAATTAACATTCTCCTTTTATTCTTCTTTAATAAAGCATTTTAAAGGTCAGCCAAGAAAAAAAGGCAGAGGCTTATTGTCCCGTGTTATTTTGATAAGTGCCAGCATTTAACAAAAAGTTCCTATCGTTATGGGTCGTTGACGATCATTTCTCAAAAGTCACTAACTTTCACTATATGATGTGTAGGAAAGCGGCTGTTACTTGCGTGCGTGTTTTGTGTATCCATATTTATTCCAGCGCTCCAAACTATCGAAACAATGAAGGAAGCAGTTTATCTAAAAGGTGCCATTTATTTATTTATTTATCTAGACACCTCGAGTACTCCTGGCGTATCTATTAAGCAGTTGGGTCACAAAGAGGAAAACAAGAAGATTAAAGTGTAGTTCGATAATATTATTTTGGCAAACATTCAGCAAATACCGTAGAATAAAACGGAAGCACACATCACGGATGGAAATACAGTATTTGAAACGTAAGTAGTATATGAAGTGCGCCATTTAAAATACCTTCAGTATTTTGAATGTTGTAATAAATCGCAAATTACATGAACACGTTTATTGATTATTGTCTATGTATATATAACAAAAATTGGCGATTTTAAAACAGGATTGAAATCGAACTGAATTTCGGGGCACTTTATTGGCAACGCGAGTCATATTTCAAAGCATGAATCTTGATCAGGTTCTCGCACGATAAACATAGCAGAAAAAAATTGCCGCCGTAATCGCTGCGAAAATTTTGGATGTAATATGCGACATTTGCATCGTCTTGCAATGCGTAAAGTTTCTTTATGAGACAACATAAAAAGAAACCTAAAGTAGTACTTTTAGTCGAGGTCCATGAATCACATTTAAATCCATTTCATATATCCTTGTTGTCATCCCGCGCCCAACCACACGACTTACGTTGTGGGTTACTTTAGTTCAAATGGTTATTTTCTACTATATACAAGGATCGCTCATATGTTAACCGCAACTTTTGTCCAGAAAAAAAAAACACAGAAAACAGCCGTTGCATGATGAAACTCGGCGAGAACGTCAAGTAGCAATCCTCATAAATATCCCGCGTACGGAAGGACATATTTGACGCATTCGCAGCAGTTACCACTATTATTTCGGCAAGTAATTCGTCTAGCTGTGGAACGGTTATGCAGAAAAATATTTCTGGCAAAAAAAAACTGTAATCTGCTGGAAATATTTACAAGATTTCAAGCGGGTCATAGGAAACACGAAGGTGTCACAAACAAGATTGTACAACTGGCGAAAGACATTTTGACGGAAAGACGACAGCAGGTTGCGAAGAAACCCCACGGAAACGTTCGTCTGACTGGAGTGATCAGTTTATTGTTTGTCACAAGGCTCACTGGCAACAATGCAGAGATGCGCACGGGGAATATATTGACAGCATTATTTCGCGTTTCCCGTATTTTCCTTTTATTTATTTCTACAATATTAAATGCACCGGTAAAGCTTGAATGGTTCTCGTATTTATAAAAAATTATATATATATATATATATATATATATATATATATATATATATATATATATATATATATATGATAAGATACTTAGGAGACTAGTTGCCTTTCATAGCTGATACATATATCAAATACGTAGGGCGCATGACAACTTGTATGTAGGTATAGAGGACGTTTCCAACACGCGGGCCCAATCGTTTCTGAAAAGTACGCATCGCGGAGAAGAAAAAAAGATATCGTATTGATATCTGCCAGAGGTCTTATTTAAGAACAGAATATAAAAATTTATTATAAAAATATTCTTAATTTTAGCTACTGAAAAATATAACTAGAAATTTAAAGGCTTGGAATTAATTAGAAACTTTATGCTTTATATTGAGAAATAAAAAGCAGCGTAATTTGAAGAACAACAGGGCATGTCCTCCATTTTATGGCGCCCATAAAAAAGACACACACACACACACACACACACGAAAGTTTGGAGTCTAGATTTTCGGTTTCTTACGATAGCGCGCCTCATCCCTCGTAAAAATAAAATAAAACAAAACCCCAGGTGGTTTCTGCCACTGATTTTCACCGAATCAAATCTGCCACTGAATTCACCGAAATCAATGTGGCTCCATTTTTTCCCGAACACTTCCACCATTTGCCACACTCTGGAATAGCACGTCTGGCAGCCACAGGCCAGCAGCTGTCAGTTCAAGTGCCCTTGCACAGCGGGTCTGGCACAGATCAGCGAGTTGTGCGGTTCTGTACCCCGTGGCTCATGCGTTGGGGTCGTTGTGTCTCGGGGGCTCTGGCCGTTATCTCCGACGCCGGCATGCTTCTGCAGATACTGGGTGAAAATGTGAGGGACTTCGGATGGCAGGCCGGACCGGGGCAATCGGCATGGGGCCGCTGGTCTACCTCTGGGAGCGCAGACCGATGCAAGCCAACCGATGGACGGCGGCGGCGATCAGGACACTTCCAAGCTGCTTCATCTTATGCACTGCTCATTATCCCCGAGACAGTGTCCTTCTGCTGCTCGCCCACACTCTCGGATGCCCAAGCTATCGGTCAACCTTTTCTGGCGGTCATCTCCTGTTGCCTTCATCAATGTCCGAACTGGGAGTATTCGCCTTTTGGACATGCGCCTGTCGGTGCCTTTTTTCAATCGCCATGTCGTACAACACGTGGTTTTTGGAGGACATAGGCAGCCTCTCGACTTGATAATCGGGTTAATATCCGCCGTCAGCTGCATATGCGTAGAACTACCCTTCTGTTCTGCGCCTCCGGTTGGGATTCCCTGAAAAAACGCAGGTATTATCCCTCGTATATATTTACGGTACTTAATCTTCGGCGTGAGGTACATTGGATCTCGCCTTTCTTTGCAACCCAGATGGTTCGCGCTGCTCGTCGGAGCCATCACCCACGGGCTGCACATCCGCTCACGATGCCCGCCATGACTGTGTTCGCCAAAGAGGTGGCGGCGCCGGAAGGTACCGCGGCGTCCGTCTTGTGCGTCCTCAACGTTTGCTTCGAAGCCATTGGTAAAGTTTGATGCCCACTCCGGTAAATGCGCGTAGTCAGGCGCAGTGCTTAAGGAGCGAAAGGCGCTTAGCAGCCAATGAACATTTTGGCTGATATGCAGACAAGAACGACGAAGGATCAATCCCGAAGCCAGTAGTGTGGAGATATTGCGCTTGGACCACCAACCCGATAGGCTCCAACAGGCGCGAGCCGCCTCACGAAGTCTCATCACTATACTGAGGCGCATTATTAATGCTGAAGACAAAAAGGTTGAAATAATACAAATACAACTGTCATTCGCTCCATGGTCAAACATGCTTTTTATATACACTTCCAGTGACTCGTATACAGCGCTATTTGGGATAAGCTACGGTTTTCTCCAGTGCTTATACTTTCATCTTGTCGGCATTCGCTGAGTACAACTCTTAATCTGGGGCTGCGCCCGTGACGTTCAAATTTTTCAGGACTTAGCCGCGAGGCTGATCGGACCCGTCAAAATGGCACATTGTGCAACCGCACGTGCCGTTGACACTTCCACCTCTTTGATGGTGCGAATGGCTATGGGTGGCTCCGTAGGCGGCCCTGTAATTGCTGGCGGCCCGTTTGTGCCGGGCCGGCAAAAGCGGGCGGCCGGGCGCAATAACGAAGCAGAAAAAACACGTCCTCCTTCCTCCGGGCTAGATGGCGTGCAGTCGAGGCCGCCCAGTGTTCCCCGTGGGCGCAGCCAGCGGCGCGCATAGCGCATAACGATAATTTCTCTTATCGCTGTGCAAGCAGTGCAAGGACGACGAACCCCTGAACGTACGAAGGTAACTGAATCTAATCGGAAGCATCTGCGGGTGACATTTTGTTTCTCTCTTATCATGGCAACGTAAGCCCATGTTACAGAAATGCGCCGAAAGCCGCGAAACAGTGAGTCAGTTCTTCAGGATGCTCACGTCGAAGGATTACCAAAGTGAATTCGACACGGGCAGGGTGAACTCAGCGAGGAAACAGCGCTGGATGCGATGGGGTTCACACGGCCTGCTGATCTGGCGGCGCGACCAGAACGACTCACCGACTTCTGGGCCAACTTGGCTGGTGCTGTTACCGCGGACACAGTCCTCTTCAGCGCCAGCCGGACTGGGCAGATTATGTAGCTCACCGGCTAATAACGAAATAGAGTCAGAGTGTTGAAAGAGTTCCTCAACTAGTGACTTTTGTTCTCTCCTAACAGAGGACAAGTGGACGATACAGGTATCGATGCAAAATGTTTTTGTATTCTAAGAAGCACGTTTGGAATCGCCTCTTGTATAATATCTCGAATACCGACCTTGGCGTCGCCGGTGGCGAAAAAAGCGGAAACCAGGTTTTACTACCGTTTCACCTTAGCATGGACTTACCATAACGGCTACAAGCGCAGACTCTTCGCGTTTGACGCCGCGGCTCGGCTGTGCTGAAAGCACCCGTGGTGGGTGAGTAATTTTTAAAGTCATCGGGTCACAGTCGCAGCCCTTACGGTTTGCCCTGTTGTAAAGGTGAGGCAAGGAAAGCTTAGCCGGCTGGCAATGCCGCACGGCAGCACCGCATTTTACAGCGACAAGTATGTAAACGGTTTATAGGGGGTTACTTCTCTTCGCCGAAGTGTCCGCCGATAGAGCACGGAGTATACCGTATACCAGCACTCATCAGCTTGCCGTCTGAGGGTACATGTCGCGCGTCTCGGCCATGCCTCCGATCGCGTTGAGCAAGGAGGACGCTGCCGCCATGGCTGAATTGCCGGAGTACTCAAAATTGATGATGAAAGTAACATCTAGAATACACTAGAGTTTGCCCTATGTGCGTGCACCCTCGTTTGCTCACGCGACCGTCGAGGTCCGCCGAAACGTTCTTTTGTGTGAATGAGTCTATAAGCTTCTTGTTGTATTGACTGAATTTAAGAAATGTATTGTATTAAACAATATTTTTTGAAAAAGTAATGTCAAACTATCTTTTTTACAATATTTCACGCAGTTTAGCAAGGTCTTTACCTGACCTGACCATACTTTTAAATTTAATAATTGCAGAAAGTTAATCATTCAAAACATTTGGACACCATAATTATTTGAACGTCAAACTTTTGGAATTTTCATATTAAACAAAATTAGCTTTTATGTGCAACGTGTAGTTTTTGAGCAACGATTTAGCCGGCGTTTCATGGCGCAGCCTGTATGATATAGCCATGAACCTGTAGATTCTGCCAAGTGGACAGCCTCAGCTCCATGCCTGGTGGCGTAAAATTTGCCCGTTTGTTTCCACCCTTCAAACTGCCACCAAATCTATACACCAACTGATGTTTACAAACAAACCGGAGCGCCCCTAGCGGATGCCACCGGCGCCGCGCATGCACGCGATGGGGTGTGGGCAAGAAGCTCGCCGTCGCCTATAAACAAACCATTGAAATGCGATGTTGTCGGCGTCGGTGTGAGTCCCCCTGCCCTCTTTTGCGTTCGAATTGTTGATTCTACGTCTTCCTGGCGAAGTCTGACTATCTTGAGCGGCGTTAGCGAAATTACCGAGGCTCGTTACACCGCAAAACTTCGCGTGAATAATGTGACATGTGGCGATTCATTCCGCGTGGACGCCGCAGTATGTACGCTAAAGCCTGATTCGCGTGATGAGATTTCGCCCACAATTTTCAGTCACGACGCCGCTCGGGCTGCAAAAGCGCGAACCGTAGCTGATATGGTCGACGTCGATACTGAAAATCGCAAGCAGAATCGGACCAAGTGAATTAGGCATAACAAGTCGGTGATGGTCACTGGTAACAATGATCAACATCTCCTTGTATCTACTGTTTACATCGAGCCTGCTTACCAACCTTCAAATTTAAGTCTTTCGAGGCCTGCACTTACTTCATAGTCAGCAAGTACCGGGCTAACATTTGGTCTACGGGCCGGCGTCGTCTAAGAAAGCAGACGACAAGCAGAAACGTTTGAAAGAGCAGACGACAGTTCGAACGATCAGGCGGCCGTTTGAACTTGAAGACGCACTGAACGATCCGCAGGTGTCCGCACAACTTGACGGTTTTCTGGCGTTCATGTTGGAACAAAACAAATAAATTTGATGACCACAAGTATCCGTGAATTCAACCCAACGTGCTTCCCGCCCAAGCAGCACGTTGTCCGACGGCGTCCGCTTTTCCCTTTCACGGCACATATCCAGATTCTCGACGAACCGAGCACGTGAAAACTAACCTTCAAACCTTTCTCGACCCTTTTGGCATGACCCCAGTCGCAGAGGTTTTGACGAGAAGGCAGGTTTTTGTCTGCATTCTTCTCAAAACAACGCAGGAATACACGTCTGTCATGGGGACTTCTGCCCACAGCCCCAGACCGGAAGTGCGACCGACGCGCGACCACCGCGCCGTGACGTCACGGGAGTTGAGTTCGTGTATAGGGTCTATCCAATGACTGTCCAGACTCGCTTTTTATGCCGAGTCATAACTGCAAACAAGCATGGCACGCCGAAAGCAGATGCGGTTATCTTAATTGGTGAATTTTGCTTTGCTATTTTGTTTTTCATGCGACATATGAATAAATGTTATGTTTAGCGGCCATGTTTGTACGGTGACTCATCATCGGAATAGACTCTAACGTCCAGCAAGCTGCTTTGGGCTAAAAGCCAATAGCTGTTTGATAAATTTACAGAACGTAATTAAGATACAAAGACATGCTCCTCTCTCCCTTATTCTCTTATATTAAAATGCTGAGAAATTCGTAATCGCAGCAGGATCATGCCCTGACACGACAGAGGCAACTGGCCTTCGGACGTGCTTTTCGCGGAGACCGATCTTGTGGCGCGAAGCTCCGGCTGGACTGCAACATAGTTGGCTCGGACAGCGCACCTTTAACTGCGGCGGGTCCCTGGTTGCCCAGGCGTGTCAAGTGAAAGCAACGACCATGCTTCCCACCAATGTTTCCAGCAAGTGAGCACAAGTTTTCATATACTTTTTTTTATTTCATTGTCTCGAATGTGGTATTTGCAGCCACCGCTCGGCACGCCGCCTGTATCTTCAGCCAGTGCATCTAATTTAAAGAAATAAATGGATTGCTTTTCCTGCGGACCCACCGTTCCTCTCAAATGCTTAGAAACCATCGGCTTTGGCCCTTGAAACAATTTCTGTATATTTGCTTTCCCTAAAAGCGCTCGGATGTCAATCTCTAACCATGGTTGCACTCTGAGCTTTGGCAATGCCCTTCCTGTTTTGCGACTCGTAATACAAGTTGCGACAGTGACTATGTGCATACGACGTCTCACAAGGAAGACGTCAGGCTCGATGCCACATCGCTTTACTGACTCACGGTAGGTACATTTCCTAGTACTACAATCCCCTGGCTGCTTCGTGGATCCCCAGTCCTGGACCCTCCGAGATACTCTGCGGGGAGTGGACGACGTGGCATGCTTTATCGCCAGCGAGAAATGGGTCAGCTAGAAAACGAGCCAGCTAGCAAACGGGCCAGCCAGAAAACGTGGCCTGCAGAGATCCGGCTGTGCCACGGCAAATTTGAGGCCACCTAAAAAGGGACGGCAGAACGCTGGCCAATTCCAGGTGGCTCCCGCAGAACTTGCCGTGCGGGGTTGGATCTCACTTGTCGTGGCTCCCTGGTGGCCTCAGGTGGCCCCGATTAAGTGTGCGCACTACAAAGGCCCTGCGCTCTTTGTGACATACCAGAGAAAGGCTATTATTATTATTATTATAATTATTATTATTAATATTATTATTATTATTATTATTAAATCTGAATCAAGTTTGCTTGTTGCCGCTTACTTTTGTACCCACTGTACAGGCATCGGTAGTGACCGCGAACAACCCACTTTAGTATACGTCGTTCCTACGTTCTTGCTTTTAGTTTTACCACAATGTTACGCCATCGCACTGAGTTGACAGGGTATTTTTCTGAGTCACCGCCCTTCTCTTCCCCCCCTCCCACCCCACTTAAAAAAAATTGAGGTGGCGCTTAGCTCGGCTATGCCAGGGATATACGTGGCGTGAGCCTTTCAGGCGCAATAAAGTCGAGTTTACTGCTGCTCCAGTGCAGCGTCAAGCGGCTACTGCGCAGCAGAGGCGGACGGTTGGGCACGCGTGCGCCAGTGCGCCTGCCGCAGCCCTGACGTCGCCCTGCCTTGGTATATGCAGACCGCGGCGAGAGCGATGCGCGTGCAGCAGCGGCTCCGGCGCTCCAGCCATGTGTGCGTGCGGCGGTACCGCTCCTCGCACACGCAGACCGGCAAAGACGCGCGCGGCGGCGGCGCGGGCGCGCGGCGGCGGCGCTCTCGCGCGCCAGCTGTGCACTGCGCAGACGTCACTCGCCTCGCGGTTGGCGCCGCATGGATCACGGCCCATCATGCGAGCACGGAAACTCGCTCAACCTCCGGCAGGTGTAGCTCGCGCTACAAAATTGAGGTCTTTTCAGAGTGCGCACATTTCCTAACAGCACGCATGTCATTTCCAGCGCATCTCCACGGCGGAATCACGGAAACGCACGTGCGACGGCTGGCGACAAACATGCCAAAGTGGACGATGCGGTATCGCGTCTCAGTATGCCTGGATTCGAGTGTCGTTCCAACCGCTCGATCAGGGTTTACGTCGCCGTCCGATCCGCTTTCCCCACGACACACGACAAGCGCAAGGCATGCTCACCTGCGAGACGTCTGCCAGTGAGGCGTCTGGCAGTCAAATGCTTACGTTCTGCTCTGCGTTGGTGCCCTCTGGGCGATCACCACTGTAAAAAAAACACATAAGTTAACAGCCTTTTTCGAAACTGGAACGCGCCGCGAAAGGCGTCCGCAGGAAAAACAATCGCCTGAGGCGGCACTTGACGGTACGAGTCCGTAAACGTACGGATTCGCACGTGCGCACCCGTAAGCTAACGGCTTTTTTCAAAACTGGAACGCGCCGTGAAATGCGCGCTCGCTCAAAACGCCGTAGAGTGCAGGGTGGCCAGGACGGTACGAGTCAGTAAATGTACGACTTCACATACTGCTGGTTGATGCGATCTGTGTTCTTTCTTCTTTCAAGTTTTTAAAAACACATAACACACGGCAGACGCGCTCTTGGAATAGTTTTCTTGTAAGGGCAGATGCCGTCTGCTCTCGTGCACCATTGGTGCGAATGTGGGGAACTCTTCCTTGGGTCGCATCATGCGGGCAGTGCAGTGACTGCAGGCGCGCGTTTTCGCCCTGCCTCTACGGGTCAAGTCACTGGGCAAACCGTAGGGCCTCGTGACTGTCATGCTCGTAATACCCCAGTTAATGCTGTACGAGTACTGACATTCAGATACAGCGGTAATTGTACCGGCATCAAAAATTTGCGGTAAATTCCAGTACTTTGACGGGATTATTTTTTTACAGTGTAGGCAGACCCTGTTAGCACAACGCCCTCGACGTGTCATGCCATTGAGTCGCGCAATAGCAACCTCAGGAGGCCGTTCTGCCCAGTGCTCAAAGCATGTAGGAGGCCCTGATACACGCAAAGGCGACCTGGCGCATGGAACTAGCTTGGGTTCAATAAATCATAATCTCATGCCCTGGCGTGTTTACATTTATTTCCCGTATCTACCTTGCCTTGCGGGGATATCTCGGTAGGCCCACCCGCGGTATAGCAGCACTAATAGTAAATATTCATAAATATATGTGCATTACCAAGAAGCTCGCTACTGTTTAGTTCAATGGCACAAGAGTCAGAGTCACATAACGCTGAAACAGATGTCAAAATAGCAATAAGACAAGAAAAAATAGCGCATTAAACGCCAACAATATTTAACAATACTCTATAAAAAAGTATAAAGAAAAAGCTTTATAAAGCCAACAAGTTACGTATTCGTAGCAGTAAACACAGAAAAAAGTACCCCTCGCCCAAAGGCGAAATAAGAAATTAAAAAAAATATAGAAAAAATGTAAAGGTTTTGGGTTCGGGCACCAGCCGACGTACAACCTTTCGGTTTTCTGCCAAAAGGGGTGAAGATAAGCCTCTTAGCGCCTCTCCTCCCCCCATAGCTGCGAAGGAGCACGTTGGAGGCAAGGCAGAAACTGGAGAGGAGAGTAGGAGTGCATGGGCCATATAGGGGAAAGAAAGCGCAGAAGTGCACGTCGGCCTCCTTAACGTCGGTAGGGGAGGGTCACGTAAACGGCAAAAAGGACGAGGGCAGGACAAAACAACTTTCCGACTGGGACAGCGTTGAATACGTAATGGACGTTCCTCGATGATGCTGATCACCTCGGCGCGGCGGCTGGCTAAACAGAGCAAAGTGGTGCCAGAGCAGTGCTGGGTGCAAATGGGAAGGGTCTTTGACGGCGAAGTGACGCGCGTGGAGATTTGAGTTTCTGGTCCACCTGCGTGGGCTGCAGTTGTAGACGAAAGGCGAGATATTTCGGTGTCGAAGAGGTTTGTGAAAGAGGGAGCCAACGTTTCCCAAGGCTTGTCGCTTCTGAGAGAAAAAGCCTCGACAGTCTCCCTGCTGCATCCTTGGGACCTGCTGACCTCCAACTGCAGCAGAATGTTTGCAGGCTTTGGCTTGCAACTTGCGCAAGGCGTTGAGATGCTTGGGCCGCTCGGGTGGAGGCTTTGAACGGATTGGTTGGACGCAGCTTTGTTTCACATCATTATCGTGCTCCTCAGGACAAGAAGACGCTTAGCTGCATCTTCTTCGTCTGCAATATTTTTCATAAAACTGGGATTTTTGCGCACCACGTTTTCCGGCTGGGGCGGCGTCGCGATCGCGTTGCGTGACTTCGACGCGTCACAGAAAAGTGTTACGCCAAACGCGTTACGTGACTTCGACGCGTCACGAAAAAGCGTTACGCCGACGGCGACGGCGACCGCCGAAGCGTCACAAAAGCGTTACGCCGACGCCGACGCGTCACGAAAAAGTACGCGGACGCGTTACGGTGACGCCGATGGCGACGGCGACCGTAACGGTTGCCGTAACACGTCGAGCCTAACTCGTCGCATTGTGGAATGAAGTATACCGCTACCGGCGGTGGTAAACGGCGCGTTGCATTATGGGACGTTTTCCATAAGGCACCGAGGGGGAGGAGGAGGGAGGGGAGGGAGGAGGGAGGAGGGAGTGAGGAGGGAGTGAGGAAGAGGAAGGAAGGAGGGGGAGGGGAGGCAGGGAGAGTAGGTGAGGAGGAAGGAGGAGAGGCACGCCGCGTCCCCTACCATCCTCCTCCTCCGCCTCCTCCTCCAAGAACTGCGTCTAATTCGGGATCAGTAGGGAGTAGTAAACGCCCTTTTGTAAAGGGTAAACAAGCTATTTAGAATACGTTCTTTTATGAAATTGGCTCGGTAGGTAATTTTCGCCAGAGGTTTTATATGTACGTACGCAGGCACAGTTATCCGGCTTGTACGCACCTCTTTCTTTTTTGTGCCAAATATTCCCCTTGGCAATTCAAGGAAAATGTTCATGTTCCGTGAAGGTCAACGGTAACCTCGTCGGTAGGACGACATTCGCCAAATTTGGAGGCCGGTGGATGTTTTTCTACTCCAGCGTGTTCGCGGCATGAGGATGCGCTCTCCATGTGCCTCGGATCTCACGCATTGCTTGTCAGGCAAAGGAGGACTTTTGAGGCATGGAGTCATAACGCGTGAGTTCCACTCCGGGTGCCCTCTCAGAGGGCTCAACTTTGCTTACTCAACTTAGCTCAACTTTTTACCCACCTTATCTCTCCTTATTTGGAAATATTTGCGTGTTCAATTCCAGTCTCTAACAGAAACAAATCAATTGCGTGATTTAGATTGTTCTCGGTGTATTCGATCACAAGCTGTAGATTATTCCACCTTGTTTCTGCAGGGATAATTTATATATGATATGTCCAATCGCGTGTGCAGAGGCTTTGGTAAATCATCGCAGGCGTACTAAGGCATTTTGTAGGCATGCATCAGTTCTTCTTTGCTTCTTTATGCTCTCACACGTTTATTGAACACATTTATATTATATTTTATCTAGGGATTGCTTGCCTTTTATCTTGGTACGTTTTTATATATTAGACTTTACAAAAAAAAGGAATCTAAACCCCATCAAAAATATATGTATGGCATGCGACCTACATGCTTTACCGTTCCATAATGTGTTGAATGCAGTATTAAGTGGACATCGCTACTCCCAACCCTGCCCATTTCCAACAGAAACTTTCTGCGGTCTTTTTTTCTCAGATTTCCAACCAGGCGAACAGGATTGACTTGGGCATGGTATTTTAGAAAGATAATAAAAAAGTGAAAACCTCAGTACTATCTGGCGATACATTTAACTATCCTAAAGTTTAATTTTTTTTCGGAGAACATGAAGTTACTTAGGAAAGCCCTTCTTCTCGTTCCGAATATCTTACATGAACGTTTCAAACATAAAACCAGGGCACTAAATACAAATTCAGGTGCCAGCAATATTGAAGATCAGGACTTTGTGAATATATCTTCAAAAAAATATCTTTTTTGTCAGAGATTTTGCATTGCGACAAACTTATCCAAGTCAGCTCAGTCGTCAACTGCTCCGAACACGTTGTTTGGGAGGATTATCAGTGCTTTGTTGGTGTTTTGGGTCACGAATACGGGAGTGAAAGACTTCGCTTCAAACAGTCCTTGCGTGAGGGCTGGGCCATAAACTGCAGGCGAGACAAAAGCTACTAAAGCGTCGAAGGGTCGATACTCTCTTACTTACCCACTTCTTTCTCTTCGGTAGCAGGAGAGGTGACTTGATCTGGCGATATCAAGTATTCCGCAGTAGGCGTATTTAAAATGTTTACGTATTTTATATGCTGAAGAAACATAGGATAGTTCGTCAATTTGTTGTTTTAGATTTCGACATTCCGCTTTGGAACATCGTTGTACAAGGCTGATTTCTTACCTGGTTGCAAAAAGCGATTTGTTCAAAAAATTTATTCAGTGAAGCCGAACAGAACAAGCTTTTGGATTTGTAGGCGTTACACGTTGCTATTTGCCTGGAAGTTGTGAAAGTCTCGCGCTGAAGATTTTTTGTTCGACCCCAACCAACTTTACTCCTTGATTAGGTATTGTATGAAATAGCGGCGAGATGTTTTAGACAAAAAACTGCGCACGTTTTATTGTGGTGTTCGTCGATTTCACTGTCTTGGCTGCGATGATTCCTTGGTTCTACTGTTACTGTTGGTGGATGAAAGAAACCTCACCGGAGAATTTCAGCATGGGAAGCTTTTAGCTTTTACATAAGAGAAAGGACATCGCCTTCAAAGTTGTGTTCAGAGAAGAGCAACGGTGTGATTCTCCAGTCTCCTGCATTCGACGACAACAGACCTCCGAAAGTTTTAAGTCCGTCTTAGGCCGCATCGCAGGAAGAGGCCATTAAGGCTGCTACAAACCAAAAAAAAGGCAAAAATTCAGACATAATAGTTTATCCTTTGAATGCAAAGAAAACAAACTGATGCACAGAAACAACAAACGGTATCTGACCAGAAACCATAGTTGTTGGGATAAAATGAGCGTTTAGGTGAAACAGCTTCGATAAAATTGGGTTCAATTAAGCGACTTTGATAGGGGAACGGAGTTGAACAAAACATATCGAGTGCGGCGAGATGTAACGTCTTAGGATCGGTTCGCAGAGGTCAGCTTTTCTACGCATATATCAAAAGACTGGTGAGCTTTTTCTCCGCATCCGGCGGCTTTCCGACGAAAGCTCCTCTCTGCGGAGAACAGCGCACCGCCAAAAAGCTCGCTGGCGGAGAAAGGCTAACTCAAAGAAAACTTCACCGCAAAACTGAAAGATGCGAGATAGAACCCGACGCGCAATGAGTGATACGATCAACCTTTTAGCATTTAGTATTTGCGTGCGCTACTCTCAGGGCCCTGTGGGGTTACGATCGGAGATATACACAAAATTCGTATATTACAGACACCAATAGGGATGAAGAAGCAGAAGTCATCCGCTTTGGAGGATGGGAACAACCGACAAAGGTGATAGACACGTTTTTTTTTTTTTTTTTCTATGATAGTCGCTACTGCCTCAGTGTTGAGTTCTTTGGAACAGCAACGAAGTGACCGTTGCCGCTGCACGCGACGATCACAGACAGCCCCCAAATGATATCAGGTCCGTGTAGTCTTCGGCAACATCAACACCAAAAATCGCAACATTACAAAAAAATGCGGTAAAATATATATTAGCTATTCTCCAGATACCAAAGCATGCCAGTTAAGCCGGAAACAAAAATCGTAGGTGGTGTTTCCGCCGTTTCCATCAAGAGTGCTTTGGTGAGCTTTTCGCCGCAGCGGTCAGTTTGCAGGTAAGACTTTCTTCTGCCAGCTTTCCGAGATTTCTGATTTTTACATCGACTTGCACCTTTTTTATATCATAGAACCGTGCACCTAATGTGCTCCCAAAGACAATGTTTTTTGTCATTTTCACAAAAAGCAGGCATCTACATGCTCCTGCTTTGTGAAACATGATGACCGAAACT
>JAZHYW010046566.1:0-13629 GCA_037355805.1 Ixodes ricinus
AATCTAATGAAACTTTCTGGGAATACCCTCTAGATGTTGGTGGATGTAAATGAGGACATTTATCAAAATGAACGCTGGTGCAAAGAATTGCTTTTTCTGGGTAGTGTCCCCCCTTAAGATACCTATATGTGAACTTCAGATCAGTCACGCATTATTCAAAACACGCACGTTTCAAAACACAAAAGCGTTGTTCCTTTCTCCGACAACTAGATCTCGAGAGAACCGGTTCGTGCAGTGCAAAAACCATAAACAACACCCGCATCATTTTTTTTTAATTTTTTTTTGGAAATTTTGACAATTAACAGAGCTAGGTGTTGCACCACTTTGGAAGTCGGTGGCGACAGGAAGCACCAGAACTGCGTCGTGTCGTCCCCGCCGCCGCCTCTCGGTCTTCGATGCCTCGAAGCAATAAACAAAAAAGCGCGTTGAAGCCGGTTCGCTGCATTTTGTAACCGCTCACGACCACCTGCCTTAAGACCCCTTGGGATCTCTTACGATGAGCGCTCGCTGACGCCGTCTGTCGGGTGGCCGTGGAACTTCTGAAATTTCCGTATAGTATTTGCTATTTTTTTCCGTCGCACCATTCCTTCTTTTTGTGTCTCGAAAGCGTTTTGACAACGTCGTAAACGACCGTTTCTCGTGCACAGTAAGTACATTCGATCTCGCAAATCCTACGAAACCTTCACTCTAGTGAAACGCAGTTCCAGCGTCGCCTCATAGATGGCGCCGGCGTCTTCTCATCTTAAGAGACCGCAGGAACTCGGTCGCAAGCAGACGCAGGTTACAATACACGCTTTTAGAGAGAAACAAACAGACGGACAGACAAGACTCCAAACTGGCAACCTCGTCAGTTGGGTGTCCCCTCCCTAAATGTGTGCCTAAGACACCACAGACTGCGGTAAGACGAGACCCACTTGTCTTCCTTGGAAGGTGCGAAGGGCTTCCTCTCCAGCACCGTTTGGGAGTCGGCTAAGCTGCGCAGCACTGTTCAGCAGGAGGGACACCGGGGCCAGGGGTGCACCCAGTACGTCGGTCAGCCGCACGACCACCGTGGGAGACCTGGCACTCAGGGCCGACGAGCCAGACACCGTCACCGCCACGGGTGCGTGGTGCTGTCGGAGCGGGAGATACCGTTCCGGTGCCAAAGATTAGACCGAGAGAAAAAGCAAAATAATGCCTCCAAGGCGCACATGTCGGTTGCGTGAGATACAGTTATCTAAAACGTTTGGCCACTATAGTCTGTTGCTGGTTCAAGGGAGCTTTGCAGTTTATTCAGCTAACCAAACTTACTAAATTTTCGGAATACCTAGGCTTTGCTCTTCCCAGCATGCTATTTAGAAGCACTAGATTCAGAAGAGCAATTGAGAAGATGGCAAATGAAGTCAAGTCAAAACCACCATAAATTTCCCCACGTCGCGTGTTGTAAAAGTTGCAGGTTGGGAGGCAGTTAAAGCGCAAATATTTTGCACTTTTTTTTCTTTTCAGCTGGTGTGTTTTTACTGCATTCCTTTCACACAATCAAACTTCTTGTAACCTACTGCCCAATTACAACATCTGTCGTCACTTTTTCAGTGTTACAAATACAGTGAAACCCGTTTAGAACGAACCCACGTACAGCGAATTATTGTCAATATCGAACTCACGGAAGATTTAAATAAAAATGCATGTAAAAACTATGTTTCATAATGAACAACATATTGGCTATATCAAACTTTTTCCCCGCGGGAAGGCTTCCAAAAAAAGCGCAAACAATCGTCACCTAGCCTGTCCCTTCCCCCAAAAGAAGTAGGAAAGAGAGAATTCCAAAAGCTCAAGTTGCAAACGAAATTGAGCTAAGAGGATTCAGAAGGGGAGAAAGCTAAAGATGCACTCTGCACGCACGCACAAAAAAACAAAAAAAAACCTTTTCATTTTAAAGCGTTTGCCAACGAAGAGAAGCGATTCAGAAAGGGAGATAAGCTAAAAAAACAAACTCTGCAGGCATGCAAAAAAAAAAAAAGAAAAAAAAAAAAGCTTTTAGCGGCGTTGCTACAAGGTGCAAGTGAAGAGATGAGAAAGAGAGAAGCTCTCACCTTACAACGAACTCATCGTGGAAGTTCGTTATAGTGTTCTTTGCTATATCGAACTATACTTGCTATACCGAACTGACGTAGCGTTTCTTGCTGTTTGTTATAAATGGGTTTGACTGTACCACCTTTCAGTTAACATTGTAAAGAAAAAGTTTATTTTGATTTCAAGATGCCGGCCGAGTGTACTGAAACATTAGAAAATACTTGAGCACTATACTAACCTTTAATCCAATAAATGTTGCTTTACTACTTTTCACGCTTGTTTTGCACATTGCTAAACCCTGGGACCGTACTGTAGGCTAGGGTACCTTCATGTGCGCTTTGTTTGGGGTGATGCCATCTCGTCATTTTGTTTCGAACGCTTATTTTTAGTTTTTGTTCTGATGTGCGTGAAAGAGTGTGTCCTTGCACACGCTCGTGGCGCTGACTGTGCTACGGCGACATTTTGTTTCCTGCGATTTCTTTGTATTTTTCCTGTGAGCGCGTGCTGTCGGCATCGGGTACTACAAACGATGGCATCACCCTAAACAGAAGGACATTGAGGCACTCTATTGTAGGCAGGATACCTTTCTATGCGAGACCAACCCAACCCGTGTCCAAACGGGGTGGTTACCTTGCTGCTGACAGAGAGTAGCCTCAGCACATCGTAGAGAATGGCAGCTCCCTTGACCGTCTGCACATTCTTACGTGACAGGAGGTAGTTGGCAAACTTGAGTACTTGCTCCTAAAAGCAAAGGATTCCATAAGTGTCATTCTCCGCGCACCTGTTCGCAGCAAGAAGCTACACCAATGCTACCTTTCCATCACATACTGTAAACAACTTATTTTTCGTGAGGGCCTCATTTCTCGCAAATTTCGCGACAAAAAATATCACGTAAACTCGATCTTGAGAATATACGTCACACCTTGGTGATGGCCACATAGCATATCACTCCAAATCGAAAAAATTTGTGCCAGTAAAACATTCCCGAAACGCACGCGCTGCGAACTATGCGAAATACCGAGCTCGCAAAAATGAAGTTGTTTACAGTGCCACGTACGGTGTCGCACAGGTACGCCCAGAAAAGAAATCGAAGGTTTCACCAATTATTAACTTGCATCGATGCTTTCAACAAGTGCAGACGCCGGCCAGCACTCACTACAGACCCAACGTCCCGACTGAGATCGATGCAACTTTGATTGAAGAATGCTCAGAGACGAAGAACCAGTCCCTGAAAGCAGTAGATGCTCACTCCAGCGAGAGTTTGCTGCATTTGATGACACTGCGATTTGCGCACAGGCTGCGAAGAAATGGCAGCAGAGTCTATCGATTCTAGCGTGTCACAGATTATAGACAACGTTCAAGAAAAGTCTAAAACAAGCGGTGGACGCTTGACCCACCTTGCTGACAGCCGGTGCCTTCTTGGCCGCCTCGGCCAGACGGTAGACACCGCTCAGGATGGTGGCCGTCACGCTGAGACCGCCTTCAAACTGAAACACACCAAACAAACTGAATGAGCCAAAAGTCGAGGATACCTTCGGTATGCCGCGCCGATTAGCGTAAGCGCTGTAAAACTTGGCTCTCGTTCGTTCGCTTCGTGTTCGGAATGAACGGCTGCAACTTGCTTTGCATAAAAAGATGCTGTGCCTGAAATTCAATCCTAGCAAAAGAAAAAGGCCGTTCTAGATCACACTCTAAACACACCTATAAACAGCAAAAAAGCTAAAACATGTATGCATAAAAGCATTGTCCCAGATAACACCAATGCCTTGTACAGGGCATTTTTGTAATAACTATCTACTGGAACTTTTTTGCCAATAATAAACTTTTCCGGTGACTGCCCCAGATAGTTTCTGGCACTCTATGGCGTCATGGTGCCCAATGCTGGTCCAGTGGTTTCGGTTTGACTTTGTGCCTTTCTCTTAGCAAGCAATGCAACTGCACAGCGTGACCCAGTGTTGAAAAAGAAATGTTTCCTTTCAGGTGTCAGTTTCTCCTTAAACTGGACTACCCGAGCCAAAGGAACTCTTTTCCCTAAAAGCGTAAAATTTAGATGTGTGGGAAAACCCACGAAGACTTTTCACAAAGGTGTCTGAATGGTTCTTTGAAACAAACAGTGCAGCTGCATTCTTAGCTTCCACACTACAGAGAAAGTCTATATGCCTGGGCTTTTCCTTGAACTATGAAATATATTATTGATGCGGTGCTATTAGATTTGAATCACTATTTGAACATTTCTAGATTTGAACACCCCCTCTTTCAAGATCTAAGAACCTACTTGTTTGGGAATCAATGCTAATAAACAACGCTGTTCAGCATGATGTAAGTAAGCTCTACCATACCTGTAGCAGATCTCCGCCAACCTCATCCGCCTGAACGACAGCATCTTCAATGCGATCTGTGAAAGGCGTGACGTTTCCGCCGAGACCGACGCAACGTGGAAGGCATAGCCGAGGCTGCGAGGACAAAACATGAGAGGTTAGTCGACTGTGTTTGCACCAAGACCTCGTCAAAGTTAAAAGGGTTCCGGTAAACCGCAGTCCCGCAAACACAGGGGAAAGGGTCCGCTCCGTGTTATGGTGGTGAACATTATAAACGTTTTACACTTTCATCGGCAGCAACCAAAACCAAAGATACCTTTGGGGAGGCCAGAACAGGGCTCTAAGGCAGAGATTCTAAACTTCAGCGCACGCCGCATGCAAGTCAGGGGACGCAACCTCTGGGAGTGCTCCTGCCAGAAATTCGATGTAATCTTGCGGAAACAAAAATTGTAATCACGTGACAGCAGTGTATGGGACAAACGCTTGCAGTTGCAGAGCAACTACGAAGTAGATTTCTGCCGAACCATCATGTCCTAAAAAGTGTTGCACTAGGAACGTTAGTCATGATACAACTATCTCAAATTTCTATTATTCTTTGTGCGCAATGCTACAGGAAACATCTGTTCATGATAGACGGCTATAACGCAGTAACAAAGCTATATTATAATGCAGAACCGCATTTTAATGGAAGCTAAATCAGGCTTTGAGGTTGTGGAAAACAAAGCTTGCAGTGACACAATGCCGCCTGCCAGACACTTGCACCGACCAATTGTGTGTGTTCGCAGGCATAGCATGCCCACACGTTACGAGTCACCCTACACGAAGCTCCTTCCGTGCCACCACAAGTAAAAGACTGGAGAGCACGATGAGGCGATGCTTTTAAAAATTGCGTTGGCTGTGTTTTTCATAAAATGCAATTCTGCATATTATGGTTCAATCTCTAGATCAAGACACTGCTGCAAATTAACGTTGTATGGGTGTTAGGCACGCACGAACAGTGGATTTTGAGTTTGAAGCGAATTCAATGTGAGTAGTGATTTTGGTTGAATATTTTCTAATTGAATATCGAATAGATCCTCCAGGCCTTTCATACATCACGCACGCGAAACCCAGCTGAACTCATGAATGTTGTTCCTAAGTTTTCACTTGTCCATTTATAAGCCACAAGTTAATTTTAATCTATTATATTAACGAACTGTGGCCTCAGAAAGTCTAATGCCTACAACAGGATGACATGTAAATGCTGCATTGGACATAAAACCGCCAGAGATGCCCAGCTATACCTAATCGAGGAGCTTTATTAATCTCCTTGTTATATGCAAATATCCTTCCTTACATCTCGAATTCCAGAAAAGCAATAAAGACAATAAAAAATGATGGACGCACATTGTCAGGACATTTCTGAGTAATGTATACTCCTGCATAATATAGTTATGGTTGAATTCTGAAAAACATATTCCAGTGTCGACATTAAATACACCCCAGGCACGCGCGTGCACCATCCTGCTTTGAAAATGTGCTTCCCCCTCAGCACGCGACTGCACTATTTGTACCTTTCTAAGCGTTGATTGCGGTGGCCTAGACCCGTTGAGTGAGCTTCTTACCGAGCACCGGTGCACTGCAGTGAAGCAACACCTGCAGAAGCAAGCTTCTGTGGTGTTGCTTCTCCACAGTGCAGCGGTGCTCGGTGAGAACGCGCTCAACGGGGCTAACCTGGTGTGATCAACACTTAGAAGAATATAGATATCACAGTTCACCTTGAAGCGAATATCGAATTGCATATTATTCGTAACTACTATTCGCAAATTTTAATATTTGCATAACCCTAGTGCTTAGGCAGTAAGAAGTCTACCCTATAATAGAGTCTGGTATTTCTGTGCTAGGGAAGAGCAGATTTGTATAGAGCAGTACAATGCTAACCTGGGATTCTCTTGTGCGTGATGTGGTAGTGATTACACAACCGTGTGCCAGTACAATTTTGTACTAGTGTACAGCCATACTGGCATAACCCCAAACTATCAAAACTTCATGCTTCTCCGCAAAGGATGAATGGACAAAGCCCAGAGAAAAGTGGCACCTCACTTGATCATGCTGTCGTCTTTCTTCAATGCAGCCAGAAGCAGCTGGCTCACTCTGGCAGAGTCCACTGGATCACGTCCCAAAAGAAAATCCAGAATCAGACACTGCCAAGAGCACTGAGAGCAGACAAGAGCCGCCTCTCAAAAGCCCTTCTCACCGGCACTGCCAAGAGCCTTGAGACTCAGCACAGCGTGGTACAGTTGGGGAACAGTAGAGTCATCCTTGAGTGCTCCCTCCAGCGTAGACTTGCCCTCGATGAGTGCCAACTATGGAGAAAAGTGCAAGGGGTGTTAGAAGGACCAGTCATTTGGTGCACTAAAGCACCCTGGCACCACGCATGGTTCTGAGGATGTCCTCAAGATGTCTCAACACACCATGGATGTCCGTCCTGTAGACAGCAATAGGAGATTTGTGCCGCCAAAGTAGTTCCGAGGAAAGTTGTGTCAAAACTTTACTGCGCAGACATTTAGTAAGCTACATATCACAATTTTTTTTTCCAAGGTGCAAGTTGTATTTTTTTTATAGGAATTCTATTTATGATGGACATGTTTTCTATATTTAAACTTCAGGATGTACAACCCCATTGGTCAAGAATGATAAATAAGAAATATAATCTTCCTATGACTGCATGTCTTACTAAGCCCGTTTTTTTCAGGAAACTAAACAACCATTTCATCAGGCTTTGAGGCATTAGTTCTCCAAAAAGACCATTAGATGGCAAATTCAGATTTTTAACTTTTCTCTGCTAGCATTTTTTTCCCGTTAAAAGAATTAACATAGCAGTCGCTGATCATCCCTTTTAGTTGGGGTATTCAAATTTCTCACTTGTACACACAAATTTAGAGGCTTACTTTCCCCACTCAGCTACACCTCTTGAAAATCACAATTTGCTGAGTGATGCCATAGATTTATGCAGTGCTGCAGATAAAATGAAGGTCACAAAACAGCTAAACCAAGGAAGACTTGTCAACATGCGTGCTGTCTTTCCTCAATCCACTGAAAGGTTTAAATAAATGCAGTATTCATAGTTTTAAAGGCTGATTCTGCACAAGTTTTGTAATTCAGTAGTACCGTATTTTCGGACTATAGTCCGCACTTAGTGTATAGTCCGCAGGGGCAAATTTGGGGTCAAAATAAAAGTTTTGCTTAGATAGTCTGCACCGGGTGCATAGTACGCACACCGTGCATAGTCCGCACCTGGTGCTTAGTCGTCACGAAAATCTTCTCATAGACGGCACACCTTGACAAATGTCTGCTTTCTTAGCTCGCAGAAGAAGCTTGTAATATACATCAATCATCATTAACATACTCCTTCATTCACAAAATCCGTCTCGTCATAATCAACGATAATCAAAAACAAGAATCCTGTAGAGTCCGCAAGCGTAGATAGTCTGCACAGCCTAAAATTTCAACTTTTAAACACGTATAGTCCGCGGACTATAGCCCGGAAAATACGGTAACTGAACAACCAACCTCTCAAATAGATGTCAGCACAGCACATGAGTCAACAGCAGGAAGAAGGAATCACACGACCAAAAGGACACACCTGACAGTTGCCAAGGGCCTTGCTGCCGGAAGTGGCATGGAACAAGGCCTCCAAGTTCTTCTGGTCGACAGTCTTTAAGACATTGCAGTAGTCCTGCAGAGGCAAAAGACATTGCATCAGAAATGTTTGATAATGTCAAATTGTAATTCCCCACCAAGTCTCGGGAGCCTGTCTTAAAGCATACTAAATAATCCACAATACTAAACTTGGGGTCCCTTTCTTACCCGGCTATTCCCCAAGATAACTTTCCCCGAGATGTGTGGAACCGGAGGCCACTGACACGGAAGTCCATGCGTGCATGTCCATGTCTAAAACATGCTATGGCCCACAATATGGCACGGGTGCCATCCCATCTTGGATACAAGGCATAGACATGCATGCACGACTGCCACATGCATGTCCACGCATGCCTCATGGAAGTGTCTAGGACCATGAATGAATGGATGGTTGGTATCGGTTATTCCCTTTGTAACAGGCAGTAGCTTGCGCCACCTAGCCATAGTCTGTACCGAACATTTTGCGGCCAGCGGTTCCCGAGCACAGAGGGTTCGTCACCTGAGGGTTGGCGATCTTCTCGCCCAGCAGGCTGAGGCCCAAGGCGGCATAGTGTGCCGACTGGAGGTCTGCCAGGGCCTTTTTGGAAGTAAAGAGGCTCTTGAGGCGGGCCCTATCTTCCGCTCCAAAGTATGTGGAGAGGGTCAGGGTGCTGCACAGCTGGGCCCCACACAGGGCCACCAGGAGGAGCCATGGTAAAGCTGCAAGACGAATGTCGGGCCATGAAGCCCAAGCTGTGACTGGAGCCACAAACATCTACACGGGTCAGAAGGAGCGTGAAGCCGCGGCCACACTGTGAGTACATTGTACAAGAGAGAGTCTGCGGAGACAGTACGAGGCACATTCTTTCCTTGTATGGCGGCCCTGTCACATTGGCCATATAGACACTGTCTGCATACATGTTCAACGTGCTTCAGACGTGTCCGCAGATGCTTTATCATCATGTCTGCAGCAAACAGCGTGTCTTTTGCATGACGCACGGCGCATAATAGTTCTGATCAAGGAAGCCCACTCACTGCCCGACGGCAATAATGTTTGTAAGTCGATTGTGGGCCTGTATACCAGATAGTGCGTGTTTCTGGTTATGGACGGAGAAGAGGCAAGTCGACAAGAGCCGCGTTAATCTGCAGCTTTCTTGCTGCAGTCATTTTGTCTTGTAGAAAATTTTTCCTGAAAACTTAGATCGGCGATGGGTGAGCTGCCACCAAAGAGCTTCGAGGATCAGCATAAAAAAAATACTTTTATTATTTTAGATGTGATCAACTTGAAAATAGTTGACGGGGCATTTGTTTTACTCGGGCAAGGTCATGAGAGTCACGGGCATGCAACCTCAAGTTCAAATGTCCGTCAATAAGACGAAGCCTGAACTCCGACCTTGCAATGTTCATTTGCGGCCTGAAAATTTAACTAAAAGAAGATTCACAACTTAATTTTACAGGCCTCGCATGCAGTGGAAACTTCCGCGACTTTGGCCGCACTCGATGAGCTGCACGCAAAGCTCTGGATGACGGCACACATCAAATTATGTCGCATCGCTGTGACTAGCAATTAACGCTAGCCACTTTACTTTTTTTTCAGGATTAGGGTATTTTACTGCCCCCATCACATAAAAGGAAAACTCAAGTGAATGCACAACACTAGAAATAAGCTAGAAAAACTGCGCGACGCCAGTTTGAAAAGAGCAGAGTAGCGAGAGATCTCAGTAAATCAACGAGGAAAAGTTTCAAGTGGCTATTGCTACAGTGGTTGTGCAGATACGGCCGTGTGATCTCCGGTAGCACTATGCCACGCAAACATCGCCAACGCACATCACACTCCAAACAACATAGGCGCAGAAATAAACGCACACGCCCCGTAATGTTTATTGCAACCACACAGTGGATGGGTTCGGCTGCATAAAATGTGGAAGCCACTGGGCTTCGACCAGCTTTCGCTGGCACGCGGAACGCCTTCTACAAATATCGCATCACCGCAGACAGAGCACCGGCATCGCAAGCAAAATGCCGGCATCACCGCACAGTCGCGTCGCTCATAAACGCCGATTTAATCAAGTAGGATCGTGAATAGGGATGTCTCCCAGCCTATAAAATGGCATTACCAACATCGTCGTTCGAGTAAGCTACGTGATGAAGCAGTAAGATGATACACGAAGCTAGGGCCCTTGAGAAGTCCAAAGCCGCGGCGTTCGCCACGTGTCAATATCAGTAAAAAAAGAATACAATTAACACTCGTACGGTTTAAAACGACTTGTAGCGAGCTGTCCCTGTTCCCAGTGAAAGCAATTGCCGTTAAGTTTCGCCTGGATTTAATGGAAGTGATACCAAATTTTGCCATTAGAAGTGGAACTTACATAGCAGCTCGGCTCGCCTCATCGTCGACTGGTGACCGGAGAGACACCTGGCGCATGCCACGTCAGCTTGCTAGACTGCCTTCGTTTATTCAGTTTATCTCAGCCCTCCATGCTTCAGAGTTTCAATCCACGTGATTTTGCTTACCTACTTTTAAAGCTTACGTATGTGACGTCATAGATTTGTTTCCTTCGATAAAGAGCTACTCTTTCAGACTCCACAGTTAAAAAAGTACTGTGAAAAGGAACACAATGAAGATGTTTTTTCGTCGAGCACAACATATTTTAAACGAAATCAAGAAAGCTCGTGATGAATAGAGATGGTGTCTTTCAAGGCATTATTTTAATTATAATCTTTCATTAGAGATGGAACACGACAATGAGCTAAACATTTGAACAGTTCCCGGGCTCCGGATGTTCTCGCCCGTGGTGCGGTGCAGCGTGATTGATATAATTTGCGAGTACCTGTTATTTTAATTTAGTTTGATCGAGTGAAACACGCGACAATTATGCAGAGTGAAGCGGCTACATTCGTGCGAGACGTGCTAGACTCTACCGAGTCTTCTCTTCAGATACACCAGTGGACCGAAGGAGACGTCGGTTGCGTGGTGTGGGACGGCGCGCTAGTTGCCAGGAAAATACATCGGATTGCAGAAACTCCAAAGGCGAGTGGAACGCACAGCGAACTGTGGTTGAGTTGGGAGCTGGCACGGGTGTCGTCGGCCTCATCTGTGCACATTTCGGGCAAGTAACTTATGAAATGAGCCATGTGTTGATATAATGCTTTAATTCTTCGAAAACTCGTTCCTCGTTAGTATAGTGGTCCAGTATCCCCGCCTGTCACGCGGGAGACCGGGGTTCGATTCCCCGACGGGAAGAACTTTTTTCTCTTTTTCTTGCGTATGTTTTTTTTTTCTATGTTGGTTTCTGATTTTGGACAACTGATAAGAAGTGTAGAACACTTGATTTGGATTGATAAGATCAATGAACGTTAAAAAAATTATGTACAGCGCGACAAATGGGAGCCAATCTTTCAATTTTTTTTCCCCTTAGAATCAAAGATATGTCGTCAAAACTACACTCGTGGGACGGAAAGTACTCATTTCCGTCACTAACCTAAGAGCTGAAATTGGATGCCTTCCAGAACAGGTTCAAACTAAAATGCCAAAGACTGCCACTGTCGTGTTCGCGCTAACAGTGTCGCACAGTGTACACACGTCACACGTTCTGTGACGTACACATAGTGTGCGCTCACAGCACTTCTTTAACCGAAAAACAAATGGTCGAAGTGCAGCCGAACTGGTGCGTATTAATCATGATATGTAATCCCTGAGACTGGGAAGGAACTTGAAGATACATTTAGAAGGGACAATTAAAAGAAACCGTGGGAAACCGTGCAACGGAGTTTGCCCTGACAGGTTGCGCCATCTGGTGCTCAACTTCCGCAAAGATGAGAAGTCCGGTTCGTCATTCGCGCCGTTAAAGGGATACTTCAACGAAATTTGAAATATTCCCGTCGTGTTCAAAAATAGGTTGAATATGATCCACAATATCCGTAAATGACAATCGCCCGTTTGTATTTTGATCCTGGTGGCTGTATTTTTCGTTATAAACGGCCCACTCTGGCAAGCGCTCGGAGAAGGCCCAGCGCAATCGTGACGTAAATCGTCTCAAACGAGCAAAGCGCGTTACGGCGAGGCTGACGTCGAGAGGATGGCCTAGTCGGTCCAGCCACCGAAGCGGCTGCTTTTGTACGAATTTTGAGTGACGGGTTAATCTTCTATAATCTTGTAGGGGGACAATAGCGACTTCTGCGACTACACAAAAAGGATTCTCGGAAAGAGGGGAGTTCCTCCTTCCCCCCTTCTCTCGTCGTGGCCGGAGGCGAGACGATTTCCGTCACTAGCTCTCAAGGTTCCTAGACGAGCATTACAAACGAGGCGTTAGCGACATCCACCAGGTGCTCTTTGCTAATCGTTTAATCTGTTTTAAAATTCCTTTTCGAGACTTTTTTAACAAGATATTGGTATGTTCCATGTGATACTGCTCTTTGGACACATATAGACCAAAAAATGAGCGCCGAAATTTCGTTGTAGCATCCCTTTAAAAATTCTGTATACAACGTTTTTTTTTTTTTTTTTACAGTGTGCATTTAGAATTATATTGTGTGTCATCCTGATCTGTAAAACAGCGAAGGCAACAAGCGCGATGTCCTTCGCTTTCCGTACATGTGAGGCCACGTGGTAACAATAATGTTTGAAAATAAAATGCTGCATTTTTTTTACTTATTTTATCTGTTTCTTTTTTCCTGAGTTCTAGCGAGCATTGACTTGTTTTGTTGTAGCGCTCAGTCAAAACCGTCAAAACTGCATTTGTGGCTGCGTTTTCTTTAACGAGAGAACTAAGCCTCGCCGCACGCCATGAGGTTCTGGCGTGCGGCCGGCAGAAAGTGGTGGATACATTTTTGCCTTTCATTTATTCGAGACACCAAAATAGCGTTCTGACTCCGCTGTATTTGTGGCGCTTCATATTGTTATGCTACAGACGAGTTCCAGAGTGTTATTCGCAGATTCACCGAGTTGCTATGTGTTGTTTGACCCAATAATCTTACCTCAAACACATTTCCGAGTTGCCGCAAAATAAAACATTCTGTATACATTAAAACACACACACACACACACACACACACACACACACACACACACACACACACACACACACACACACACACACACACACACACACACACACACACACACACACACACACACACACACACACACACACACACACACACACACACACACACACACACACACACACACACACACACACACACACACACACGCACATAATTAGCACACCGAGACGGAAGAACTAAAACGCAGTTTACACACTTGCATCCGAGTAGGACGGAGAGAGACAAGACCGGTTTTAAGCCTCTTACGATGTCTACAGGACCAGCCCCCGTCGCAAGAGGCTAAAATTGAAAAAAAATATATTACCAAAAGGGAAAAGGGAGAAATGTATCGGTGAGAGGTGACGGTGACCTTGGGAGATGGCTATAAAAGCTGTGAACGGAATAAAATTTGTTAGCTGAGTTTGAGACGTTTGCCCTGTCCCCTTTTTTCTGTCTTACAATTTTTCTTCATTTTCCTTCCCAGTCTCAGGATTTTAAAACATCATGATCATATTACCAAGATTTTGTTGTTTATAGAAGGTTTATTATCATA
>JAZHYW010046569.1:0-45266 GCA_037355805.1 Ixodes ricinus
GAGCACAAGAAGCAGAAACAAAAACATTTCAGCTTCTCGCGTTTTTTTTTTCCTTCCACTAAAATAAATATTTAAAAAATGTATATCAATTGCACCAATACTCGAAGTTTCGGCTACGTGTCTAACCTTGCTCTCACGTTCCTTTTTTTTCTGTCGTCAAAATATTATCTATCACACAATAGGCACTTCCATTCTCCCTCATCCGTTTAACCTCGCATCATTATTTCAGTGATCCATGTAAAACACTTTTACACTCTGCCTAGAAGCTTCCCTCACGAGCCGTTGCGATCGCGAGAACCTCGGCAGCGCCAAAAATCGGCGTACGCGCCCACCACTCCCCAGCGCACAACTGGGTTCCCGATAAAAGCAGCGGAGGAGCTTCATCGTTCCACCGACCCGTGGCGCGAGCGTCAGAGCGTGACGTCATGGGTCGCCCGCCAGACCACGTGGACGGGCGCAGTGTCTCAAAAGAAGCTGCGATCGACTGCCGGGCGGAAATAATCCCGGACTACGGTCGAAGATGCGACAGGGCATTTGAAGCTCTCTTTCGGAGCTCGCCTGCCGGCTCTGCCAATGAAGATGTCCCAGCTTGGACGCCGGCTTTCATTCGGAGTAAGACTACAAAACAACGGCCATGCCCTCTTCCTGGATTGTCGGCTTGGAACCAACTGGCGCCTCAAGCAACGTTAGAGCAGCGAAAACGACGCTCCAGAGTTTGCTGCCCGACGGACCCTTGCCTGAGCCGATGGAAATACACGGAAAACTGCAGAGACCCAAGCGACCCAAGTGAAAGCGTCCCAGTGCTTCCGTGTGGAGCTCCCTGACACTAGAAAATGATGGCTTCTCAAGGGATTGTCCTATTTCTCCTGCTTCTTTCTGCTTCGAGAGGTGAGTCCTTGCATATTGTCCTGACAGCTAGAGGGTTACCTCACGAAAGAAAAGACTCCTACATCGTCCAGCATTTTGATGTTTGCGTCAGCTGAAGGGCGCTAACTGAAAATATTTGTACTAAAGAGGCGCATAGGCGAGATTTCGAACTTTCATATTTGAATTGCCAGCGCTAGGCACTATTACAGGCGATTTTTGTTATAGGAACTGGAACTGAATACATAAATACGTGACTCCGACTTAAATTTCGTGTTTATTTGTTTCGTGGAAGTTTGATTCGTCACCACGCTGTGACCTTAAGATGGATACTATACTTGGTGTTCCTAGTTGTTTGATGTTAAGTGTGACAGCGGAGGTGACAGGTCAGGTTTTAGTATTCATCTACTCTAACAAAAATCATTACCACTTCGTTGAAAACGGTCATATAGCAGCCGTGAGTACTTCAAGCAATTAGTGAATTCAGAATTCCGTAATCTCATATTGCACATCCAAGTTTGCTTTAGCTTTTATGTGTGTTCACGGCATTTATTGAGGCGCCTGATTTATACATCAAAATGAGCGCTAACAGCTTAACATTAGTGAATATTGTGACCAGAAACACATGTCAAAAACAATTCGGACAAGAAAGTGTAATGTACTTGTTAGCCGGTACATCGGCAGCAGCAAAAAGAAAATGAATATGTTGTAGGAACATGTCACTATAACGCGTGTTTAAACTATGAGTGCGGGACATTTTTGTTACTTAAAGAGAAACAAGATGTACTAGTCAATGTAAATGTCCAATGATCGTGAGCTAAGCCCGCGAATAAAGAAGCTGGCGTAAAATATTGAGAACTGCGGTTCCGTGGACATAATATGCCAAGCCTTATTGCATTTTGGATTCCTCGACATAGAATTGATAAGACAGTACATGCTGACCAACATCTGAAGTTAAGGAAATAAAAACGTTTTTACTGCAAAAAGCCTATACGCTTCGCGTGCGGATTCTTTCCCATACTGGTCTTCACAGAACACGTCAAGCTTTCATGGAATATCTGAAGATTAAATGTTGAACACACCGGAGCAAATTGAAACCAAGCAGTGCACGGAAAGTATCTGGGGATACCTATGGTAGGCGATAACACGTTCCTACTGCCAGGAGGAAAGACGAGCAGTATCTCTCAGCGCTTTCCCTTATGACGCAGCGTGTATTTTCCGTGAAACGTCCTCTCCTTACCGAAAGCGATAAAGAACATTCACAAATCGGACACACATGAGAGGCGAAAATACTATCCCTACGTAGTTTACTACATGGTTCTCGCATCCCGTTTCTCTTGGAACGTGCCATTGGTACA
This sequence comes from Ixodes ricinus, assembly GCA_037355805.1. Taxonomy (NCBI): domain Eukaryota; kingdom Metazoa; phylum Arthropoda; class Arachnida; order Ixodida; family Ixodidae; genus Ixodes; species Ixodes ricinus. Next base: position 2,223 of record JAZHYW010046569.1, read on the forward strand.
CATTACAACAGGAACGACAGTCACGCAAACACACTCGGTGAGGAACATACATGCAAGACCAGAGGACGCGATGAGATACAACGCAAATTAAATATCAAAGCGAGAAAAGAAGAAAAAGAGGCAGACGAAATCCACAGCACTACCAGCCGCACAAACAGACACAGAACGAGATTATCTGCGAACTCAGAGAGGAGACTGGCACGTTGCTAGGACGAAGCAATCAAACCGAGATTTACTGTCGCCGTTTTCCCGGGCAAACGGGGCCTCTCTGCGAAACAACGACGGCTCGATGCCTCGTAGAGACAAAGCGGAGGACGCGTCCGACGTGGCCTGAAGGGGAAGAGGCGACATTCTTCCTCGCCTCACGGGTCGGCGTCTTCCCGTCCTTTTAAGCGTAGCTCGTTCCGCCGCGCGGCTTGAAGCCACGGTGTAGACGGCCCAGACCCGCTTCCCTCGATATCGCCCCCTGGATTCTCCCCTGAGTCGCTTCCTCTTGTACCGCGTGTCATCTCGTGGTTCTTGCACCTGCCGCCGCCTGAGCCTCTACCGGGATTACGGACGCCGGGGATCGAACATTTACAACGCTTGTCGCTTTGTTCCATTGAAGCCCTTTCTTAGTTCTTGAGTTGTCCGTCTTGATTTAATTTTACTTCTCGTGGTGCTTGCTCGTTCGATATAGAAATATATATATATAGATATATATTTTTTACTTCAGGAACTGGAAGAGAATAAATTTGTCGTGGCCGCTCTTGGTCATTTTTATATATTCCTTTATTTCGGCAAAAGTTTTCAAAGTTGTCCGTAATTGATTTATTCTTTTTGTTCTGAGAGATAATGTGATTAGTGGTCTGCGCCTTAGCGCATTTTAACATTATGTTTGTTGTTTTGATAGCATAATTACTTTTTTCCAGTTTTAAAACATTACTATATTCGTTCCAAAGCGTTTAATACAGATTGCATTAAGAGGTATGCGAGGGCAAAGGCATTCGACACAAAATGCGAATGAGAAATGTTTCAACTTCACTGAGGCGTCACTAAAATATGACACCATGACAGTACACCAGGTGTCTACAGATTAAAAAAGAGTATTAAGAGTATAAAAAACAGACCAAATAAATATACCTGGCACTTGCCACCTAATATAACTTAATACCGCCCATGCCATTCAAAATTCGTTTTATAAAAAGCACATGGGCGGACACACGAAGGACCACTGAAAGATGGGACAGGGTCCAAAAATACGTATGTCCCCATACAATGATACATTAACTTTAATAAATGCTTTGGATTCATGAACTCTACGATATAACGGCATTACATCGGGAGGACATACACTTTTTGCTTCGTGCGTGTTGGATTTCTCGATGCACTCAAGGCGTCCGGGAATCAAAGCAAATTGTTGTGTGTTTGTTTAAACAGCCGGAACTTAGTTTGCCTCAGTGGGCGTTTGGTGTCTCAGCTGTAGATGAGCAATTTAGCCAGTGCGGTACAACCGCTAACCCGGGGTCTTTAACGTGCACCACGCAGTAGGGATACACGACCGCACGCCGGTACGGTGCTCATCCAGATCGAAACGGGCAGGGGCGGGGATCGAGCCCAGGGTCTCTGGGTTCTGCAGCGCGAGCTTTCGCTCCACGTGCCCCGATCTGGTGTGCGCTAGACCACTCGGCCACCGAACCCCCTCGTCCGCGAATAACATAATATACCGCATACGGTGGATTGACGACAAAATCGTGGATCTAGCATAATATTATAGGAATATTAATTGTGCACCCACGCGCATTTTGCGAACAGTCGAACGTGGTCCACACGAGTTTGACACTGCGCACGCGCAAGAATATGATTTACAGGAGGTGCAGACTGCGCGCGTGAGCCGCGCCGTACTCAGCGCCACCGCCGCGAGACGACGACCACGGCACACGCTTTAGGAGACTATTTTAGCTCCATGCTGGCGTGCTGTGCTATGAGTCCCACCCGTCACACAGTTCCCGCCATTGAAAGAGCTTACGGGAGCAAGAACGAAAGCTTGGTTCAATACATTAAGTGTCGTGAACTTGCTTAGAGTTTCTGCAAATATTACAAAATATGTAGAAACAAGCAGAGTTGTACGTGGAGCGGTAAGAACATTTAATCAAATTTAGTTTCACACGTTTTTTTTCCTCGTTTTTTTAGCTACGTGCAAGTTTTGCTTTGAGGACTGTGTCGCATCGTTTACTTCATAGTCTTAATTCCAATTTGCAACAAACAATTAATCGTAACTATTTCTAAAAACTAAAACAACAAAAAAAAACATGTGGCCCAAGGCAAGCGGCAAATGTTTCTCCGTACATCGCGAGCTGAAGCAGCCTCGTTTGTGTGGAGAATCACGAGCATCGACCCGCTCCATGAAAAGAAGGGTACCCTTCTGGAAACACTTGGCTGTTTGAATCTGTCCCTCTGCGAGGCGACCAATTGCCATCATGAAGGCTTACAGCTCGGCCTTTGAGAGTGTAGGCACTTCCGGTTTGATTCCCCGACGCTCGAGAGGACGCTCCGCCCTCCCCTTCCCCAGGACAGCGCCCCTCGATAAGGGATCATCTGACTCGAGAGGTAACTAAACCAGAGATGCCTCACTCGTGAACGTTTTTCATGTTTTTGTCCGTTTACATTTTCGTCAGCCGGGTGAAGTGCACTGTGAATTTCGCTTTCCGAACATAAAGCATGAAACCAAGACACTTGGCAATGCAGGAGCTGCCAGGTATTCAGCATTTTTTTTAAAGATATTAGAGATCATGAACTGCGGCATGGGACAATATGTCGCACATTTGTATGGTAAAATTCGACACAATACATGACAGACACACCGTTCGCAAAGTAATAAAACGGGAGCCTGTTTATTGATATCCTTACTGCTGATAGCCCACTAAGTAGTAAAGGTCGTGTAAGCTTAATATGATACACAATATCAACATTCAGTTATAAGTAGAACATCCGCTTATTTCTTATTTGTATTTAATAGCAGTCAAACCACTGCCGGGAATTTCTGAGAGCACTGACATTGCCAGAGTTCTCAATGAATCAGCCGTCGGCAATCCGCATTCGTGTTTGTCCTGCTTGCGCGTTCACGCGCGGGGGAACTTCACTTTGATTTTTCCCAAGGTGAATCAATTCACCTCTTCGATTCACTCCTAAGTACACAATGACGGCGTCTCTCGGTTTAAAAATAAAATACTGAATCAACCCAAGACCCTCCTTTATCTTTTTTGAACTAATCAAAAGCAGCACGGTGCCCAAACGAAGCCTCAAGAAGCACTCCATTAAAACCCATCAGATGAGGCACCTTCTGTCGAAGAAAGATTGGCCGTGTTTTCGGGACACAGACAGCGATCTGGAGCTGCGTTTTGAAAGCCGGCAGATCCCAGGGACCGTCCATTAGCAAAGTTTGGGCTCAGAATGCCATTCCCACTGGAGATATCAGGTCGATGGCAATGTCCCGCAATTGGCACGAAACGGGGAGAGGCTCTTGTGACTGGATTCTGGGGCGCTGTCTGGTTAATGTATCTTTTCGCGTTCGTACGGACTAAAAGCGTAGAAACCACGATTAAAATATTCAGCGGCAGCGTTGTGCATAAGCCCGGGCCAGAACTGCGATGCTTCAAAGGTCAATGAGAGGTGTCTGGTTTAAAAAAAATATTTCTGTCCGTGTTCCTTCTTTTTAGTTCAATGGCGTAGGTGCAGAGATACCTTGTATGGGCCTTTTCTTCGCTTTACCAGAACTCGCGGAAGTGCAAAAGTTATGGCTTTCTTGAGTCCATTAGTCTGATGAAGCAGAGCAGGCACAGGGATGTCTCGGCAGTGTGGACGCTGCCACGCCACCAAACATGATTGTCTATAATACGAGTTGTCCATATTAACGATGGAAAGAAGCTTGTAGTAATTAAGTTAGCCCTAATATTTTTTATTCCCTACATAGACGAGTTTTAATATTAATATGGTCCGTATAAAGGATTCATATTTGTAACAGTTATCCTCGTGAGAAGTGGAGGTTGATTTGCTTTCGCAGCAACGCGTCTCTGGCCATGATTCTTATTTGCTCACCAAGGCCATGCATTGCTTGCACGTAACGTCGCCGCGCCGTGCTTGGGGTCATTCCTTCTCTTCGTCGCGGAGAAATACAACATAGATGGTGCTTAGTGAGTGCTGCAGAAGGTACGCGCACAGCAGAAATGCCAACGTAATGGCTGATGATGTGACATCAATGCAACTTACGTGTAACTTTCAGTTCCTGCCAAGTTGTGCTCAAACAGGTTATAGATGTCCGCTGCTTCTCTCGCGCGTCTTGTGAGTGTAGTTGTAACTCAAACGAGGTGAATGAGAGGGATATCGAAGGTCTTGTATTTTAGAATTCGGTAACCCGGAGTCACACTGATCATACTTCATATAAAATACAGTCTGCGAACACGAGTCACCGCAATATTCGTGGTTCGAATGCCGCGCGCCAAGTTTTCTCCTTGAATTATATTTCCATACGGCATTCGAAGCCCGGCTCTCGCGGAGACTCGAATACAAATCCTTGTTCAGACTGCCTTCTTTTTTCATGTATAAGCAGCGTGACTCCGCCTGTAGCCTTCAACATGCGCGTGACGAGTGTACGTAGTACAACGCGAGCGAGACATTAGAACACATTAGCCGGGAGATAAAATTGGGAATTATGGCACCATGTTCCCAGATCAATGACACGGCCGTGAACCCGTCCAGTGGCACAGGAGTTCGAGTTAGATAGACTTGGTGCACTCCCTTATTAAGATAACCGCACGGGACCAATTCTGAACAATAATAAATTTGAGTATTTCATTTCTCTAAAATGCTTTTTAAAAGCTTACGAATCCGGCGCAGCCATTAAAATAATATTATTAGTGAAGATCTTGACGAAAAATGAGTAGATAAAAAGAGAGTATTAAACGAGATGACAAACTGAAATATCTTTGTTATATTGACGATTTCGGTTCAGAGCTAAAGTAATTTATAACAAACACTTACAAAAACGTTTTGTCGTGACAATATATGGTGTTAGCATGACATTTTTTCTTCTGTTATGCTGTTTAAATAAACAAATAATTGCGAAAATTACTTTTTATATGAATCGATATGTTTCAGACTCCTGCTAATTGAAACTAGAATGCATTTATTTGTGTACTTGTAATTATTTTATCATGGCATTGTTTTACAACAATTAAAAATATATATGTGAATAAATGATGTTCTCCGCATTTATAGCAACCGCTTTCCATTTATTTTGTTATTTTTGTCTACTTAGATATATTATCCATTCTAGCATAAACCGGTTACTATTTTTTTTAAACGCAAATCATCAGAATTCGAAAAACGACAGAAATGAGGCGTGTGCTTTTATGCAACTTATCTTTGAAAGTAAGTTTGTATTCACTGCAGTAATAAAACAGAACATCAGCGACGAAATTTAAACCTGATTTTTGATTATCTCGTTTATTATTTTTTATAACGATGATACTTTTTTATATATGCTCACAATGGTCGTGATAATAGTAATTGACTCCAGGGTCATACGTATGCTAATCCACATTTAGAACTTCGCCTAAAAGGGGTTATCAGTATTATTTTCCTCGTAAAGCGCGCATTCGTGTTCCTTCGCAAGTGCTAGCTGCCGCAGCAGATACCAAAAAATGTGTGTCCGAACAGGCATTTTTCCGAGAATGCCGCGGCGGCAGTACGTGCTCGCAACATTTATCACTGTCATGTGCCTTTAATTCTCAATGCTTCAACTGTGCCAGGAACGTAGTTAGAGTTCGACGACATCCGCCAATGTTATGATTGTTCCCAATTCTGAACGTGATTGTGGGCAGACGTGGGATTTGTACCTGACCGCAAGCACACAGATGAGTCAGTGCAACTTTCGAATCTCCAAGCTGCGTTCCAGTGTAACGCTTTACATACAACAATTTATCGCACTGTCTTAGATGTTTAGAAATAGTCAAGCTCTGCCCTAGACGTATTGAGTTCCACACTTAACGGGTAACAAATGTATCGGAAATAACTCTGAAAGACAAAAAGCAAAAAAAAAAAAGATGAAAACAGAAATAGAAATTTATGCTTTAAGTTTTAAGATTACAGATTGCACTTCTTGAATTTCACGCGTATAAGTGAAAGTGTGCCTCTATAAAAGAAAAAAAAGATAAACAAACGATGGTGTGGCCGGTGTGCCGAACTACGATTTTCTTGAAATGTAAAATAAAGCTTAAAGCAGACTGTATGTTATAGACACGAGTGAGAGGTTTACACGTACTATAATAAACCAAACAATAAAACCGGTATAGCAAGTAGTCATGATGTAGTAGTTTAATAGAATTTGGCTAAAACAAGGACAATTGTCGCGGGTAACCGGTTGAACCTGTTGTTGCGATGAACTCAGTATACAACTTCTGCTTTCTGTGTAAATAACTGGTGTATGCAGTTAGGAAATTAATATCTTCTGATAGATTAAAATTTATGGGAGCTAACTACGAAGAGTCGTAAGTTCTCTTCATTCGATTTACCACTCAATACAATTTTATTTTCTCTTTGGTGCTACCCGTGCCTTATCCTGGGTCTTTGTCTTTATGTTTGAAATTCAAAATGACTTCAACTGTTTCATATTCCTCCCCGTAGTCAAAATATACCCTGCGTTTTAATTAAAAAAAAAAGGTTTCGGCAGAAAAGATTTACCCCACAAAACGTAATCTTTTCTTTGTGAGGACAACTTTGAGACCCGTGTAACAAACTGAAGTTTTCTTCGCTGTCTTTTCTGGTATTCAGTCAGAAAGAAAAAAAAAACCTTAATTACAAGACCGATAACAATGTGCGACACAACAACTTTTTTAGCAGTTGGATCCGCTAAAGTGGCCTTCCAAAACAATCAAGAAGTAGTGGAAACAAAAACAAATAGTTCATTTTATGGGTGCAATACAAGCAGAAAGTGCTTATATCAAAGACAAAAAAAGTAAGCGCTAATCTCCGTGACCCAGGTAGATATGAAAAACCTCCTTTCTGTCAGCATACCAAATAATACCACACAGCGTTTCTGAACCACGTAGCCAATCCTCGCACCTACTACTCCCTACGAATAGTATTTCTTTTTTTTATTATCTACTCCATCGATCTTGTATTCACCTTCGCAATCTCGTTTGTCATCCTACCTTCGAGAATAACAAGAACGTAAATCTGCGTTTAAAAAAAAGAGAAAAGATTTCCTATTTTTTGTGTTTCATCTTTCATTCCCGAGGCTCACGAGTCCGGTTGCATGGCTTCGCATTTTCGCGCTCCATTCTTTTCCGCGTGGTTTTCTTCACTCGGTTCAATTTCTTGCCGCATTTATCAATCTTTTCTTTATTGTTTTAGCGCAATGTTTTTTTTGTTTTTTTTGCTTTCTTTCGTCGCAGGGCCGGGTTTTCTGCCGCTCAGTTGTTTCCGAATTCAGCGCGTCATGGAAACATCCAGCTCAAATAAAGCGTAGTGGGCGCACAAATCAGATTACGATCCGCCAAGCACTTGGAAGCAATATACATAAATGAAAAAAAAATATAACAGAGCAGGAAGGATGTATGTAAACATCATCGGAAACAAATGAACAATCGTAAAAACAGTGAGTGGACAAAGTGGGTATAATCCTGGTTCAGCATAATCGCAGCTATATTGCAGTTGCAGGCAATCCACTTCGCGAACGTTTGCGAGGCAAGAACAATCCGAGATTACATTTAGATTTGTTTTTCGGAATGAGGAACACAAGAAAACAAAAATCAGATGGTTACCGAGTTTCTCTGTTCAAGATTAGTACGGCTTAGTCCTGAAATTACCTCGAACTTTTTCAGATGATTATTACAATATTTTGGTTTTCGTAGTTGAATGTTACTTAGTAAAAGACGCACACTGAACCGCGCAGATTTCATATTTATATTTGATGCGCCTGTATTTCATTTTTTTAAGAATTCACTAGAGCATGCTTGCTAAAAGATGTTTCATGTCCCGTGCGCGTCTGTACGAAGCCATGTTTCTGCAATAGCCTTCTTTGAGCTGTTTCACCTTAATTATGAATACGCTGTAAATATTTCTTTGAACACCATACGGTTAAATCCACAGGAATACTCTTCTGAGTATATATATATTTTTTAGCTGCATGGTAGTTTTGTTGCATCGTACCCGCTGTTATGTCAAGCGTGTAGTTAACACTTTCTTCCTGGACGGCTTTCTTTTCTTTTTTTAAGTGGATATTGTATTACATTTAGGAACCCAACACAACTTCCGGGGTGCGCCTCCTGCTGAACTGCTCTCAGAGAACCAAAGAAGGAAACAAAATACAGTATCTGAACCGTATTTAATTATTTAAAACTTAAAATTGAGACCTTGGCTGAATTATCTTTCGCTTAATTTAAAGTGGGAGCAATGACGCGATTAACAAAAATTCGGAGCGTGTTCAGCTCTACTTTTATCGATACAATAAACTCGTTTTTTTTTTCAGTCTGTGATTAACCTCTTCTTTTATTATACGCCACCTTTAATATTTTTCATGAAGTGATTTGCAGCCGAGAAGGCCCAAATAGTTAACAAATTGCAAAAAAAAAAACAAAAAAACAAGACAGTGTTGACATTAATAAATAAATATTTTCAGATTTTTCGCACTGATTTGCGGAATACCTAAATGTTCCGGAATATTTTTAGGGGCGAAGCTCCCTGGCCGTGGGTCTGGTCCCTCCTTCTGTACGGTAGCCATCGTTTAGTTTATGAATGGCTCAAGAGATGGCGTGTTCCGGAATTAACTTTATGTAGAGATGACAGATGGCGCTTAGCTCATGTCATAGCAAAGCACTCGCTCTTGGCGCTGCTCGTAGTTTAGCTGGATGGAGGCAGTAGACAAGGCTGCGGAGCGAGAGCGCGCAGGCGGCGGCAGCGCGCGCTCGCAGACAGAATCCAGCCGTGCGAGAACAGGAGGCCGAAGCATGTCGTCAGGCTGCGCGTCGACGCCGCCAAGATCCGGCCGTACGAGAACGGGAGGCCGAAGCGGCAGCGGCAGCGGCGCAGAGAAATCTGCAGAACGTCAGGGAACAGGAAGCGGCAGAAAGCGCGCGTATCGGCAGACAGACCCCGATGCAGCGAGAGCTCGTGAGGCGTCTGCAAAACGCATCAGGCGAGCTCAGCCCGAAGGTGCCGACGCGCGGTTTAAGCGAGACTTTCTGGGCGTTTCGTTCGGCCATAGCTGTGGTGTGTGCGACAGATTGTGGTTCTCAAGCGAGTCTAGTCACAATATCTTCCATAAAGAACGACCAGGCTCGTGCCAATGCCATCGCCGTGCTGCAGCGCGAGTTCCCTGCCAGCAGCGGTGAGTACAAGATTTGCTCTAGCTGCAAGGATTCGCTAGTGGCGGGAAAGATGCCTCCAATGAGCGTATCTTACGGCTACACGTACCACCCAAACCGGATCACTTACCTCCTCTGAACCTTGTGGAAGAACGACTGATCGCTCCTCGTTTGCCGTTCATGGAGCATAAGGCGGTTGACGCACGGGAGTGGACAGTATGGCATCAAGGGGCAAGTGGTTAACGTTCCGATAAACGTCAACAACAGGTGCAATGCCTACCTCGGAACATTCCGGACGATGCTGGCCATCGATGTTCATCTCAAGCGCCGGCTCGTGTGCAAACCGTCATATAAGAAGGTCTCGTTAAGAAACGTAACATCCACTGCAACCCATACCAAGAACCGCTCACCCTTCATTTCACGGACCATAAAGCCGTCATAATGAAGGGACATCGCAATCCATCCATCTTCTCTAAATAATAAAACTTGATTTGTATACACACACACCAGTGTTTCTCACGTCTTTACATGGCGATGAGTGGGCGAACACGGAAGAATCGCTGGTTTACCGACGATTCACTCCGGAGCTTCGCCCACTCATCATCATTCACCGCGTGGATATGCTGTGATTTTTTTGCATTCCATCCCTTCGTCTAGAACACTTCGCTCTAAAACATGAGGTTACGCGAAGCAATTATACATTTATGTTTATAACATTACTGTTAAACCTGACCTCACGAATCTTTGACGAAGTAAATCCTTTTACTTTTACTGGACTTTTAGTCCGGTAAATTGTCGAAGGTGTATAACCAATTTCATCGTTCCGCACGCTATATTTGACCTGGAAGAGAACACACCTTAAAGTTGTAATGACATTCTGGCATTTCCACGTCTCCGCACAACACAAAGACGTTTCGTCAGCGTCCATAAACGAGTGCCCTGAGCGCACTGTGACGCAACATCCTCACAGTCGTCCTTCAGAGGGTCAAGAATCTATTACCTTGAATATGTGGTAGCTAATACTCACTCCAGCCCAGGACTTACGGTGTGGTTCTACTCGTCATACAAGGCTCTGGTGTATATTTTCCTGAATACACAATTATGTAGTGCACGTCTGAAAATCAGCCAATCAAGGAGCGCCGACGTTTTTATGCCTATGAAAGCATGAATATTTTAGCACGCTTTGCCGCATATCAAGCAGTACATGGTAACTTTCGCCCTGCTCTCTTTCGCCTTTCGAGATAGTGACGCACTGTAGATAAGCAGCTGCCCACGACCTCGTCGAGTCAGTCTGACTCTCGCTCGCTCTTACGCCTCCCAATCGCCGCCCGCTTTACTGCTGTCTTGCCGCTCGCTCTTTATTTTGTTTGGTGCAAGTTGGCCCTTTAAACCTTTTTTTTCTGTTTTCAGTTCATTATCTTTATCCGTGACAATATTATGCGGAGAGCCAGTCGTCTGCCTCTTGCGCAAGGAGTTGCAGCGACCTTAGATAGACACCGAGCTCTGACTGGCTTGGATGGAGGAGACCTCAATGCTAGATGCATTGCTATGTTTTTTGTTTTCAATCAGCCCATAAGAGCTCCTCGTTCTGCCATCAGCGCAATCCCTGAACGAGACGACTTGCTCTCCGCATAGGATGGAATCAACTCGCGGTCCTGAGTGACAGAGCGCTGATCTGCCGACCCCAGCCGAGAATTCGGGGAGTGCATGCAGGAACTTCGCATACAGGATCGTGACGCTTGTCTCGCCGTGTCCGCTCTGACTCCGGCTAACTGATTTTTAACTCTCATCTGTTTTGCTGTGTCCAATCACTGCGTGTCTCGCCATTTTGTCCAAGTACTTACGTATAAAATATGCATTCCTATACTTCGTTTCACCTTCCGTCCAGACGCAGCGGATGCTACGAGGGAACGGGACCAATCAAGCACGCGTCAAAAGTGCAAATCACTAGGCTTGTTCTGTTTATGATTGGTTCAGCGATGATAGAACACAGACAGAACCATTACGAACACCATGATGGTGCCCTTTTGACGCTCTCTGATTCGTCATATAATGTCGTAGCATCGGCTGTGTCTGGACGGAAGGTGAAACGAAGTATAGAGCAATAAGGGCCTGACTTGGTGTTTTCGACTTAAAATAATCCCATTTTTCTGTAGACGTCTTACACGCTTACCTCGTGCCGTTCCATGCAGATTATTCGGCGGTGTAATATTTAGCCCATGTAATAAAATGTTTTCTAGCCCAGTTGCTATGTGGAGCTTTCATTGGAGCTGATCAGACAGGCTGATGTGACTCAAATGGCGTTGTTACGACCGTCGACCCAGGCGCGTTGCCTTCGCTTCGGTGCTTCACCGCGCGCCTCCGATGGCCTGCCTTTGCGACGTCGCGAGAAGTGCGCTACGGCCCTGCTGCTCGGATGCAGTTGACGACCGGCTAATGAGGATGTTTCGTTTTCTCGCTTTTGGGAGGAGGACTCGTCCGGTGGCCACGCAAGAGATAACAAGTGTTTCGGTGACTTCCCCGAGGCTTTCCCGCCTTCTGGCTGCCAGGCCGGAACCACGTACCTCGCAGCCAGAAAACCTGTGGCCTTTTCTTACCTTGCGTTATGAATGGGGACGTTGCAGTTCTTTCTAGAGAGTGTTTTAATAAATGCTCTTGGATGCTGTTCTTACTCTGGTACGTGTGTCTTCTCTTCCGCTATAATCGAGGGAGACAAAGTAGCGATCGTTGGCACCGGTGGAGGAATTCATCGAAACGACTCTAGGGAAATGTAGCCCTAAACATCGTCTATACTGCCGCGGAGATGTGGGGACTGCGCTACTACTCTCGAGGTCTCCTCCGAGACCGCCGCCGCTGTTGAAAATAAATTTACTGTTCATGTCCAAGAATCTTTTAACTTGAAAGAATTGCACAATAAGCAGTGAGAAATCTTACTTCTTTATTTGAGGGATTTATTAAGTCCACCCCACTTCTCTTGAAAACACTCCATTTATCGCAAAAGCTTTCGGTGGGAAAACGTACAACGTGGTCAGCTTGTAGACGGGGCAATAGAGGAAAGCCAAGAGGTGATTCTTTTAAGTCGTCTTTACTGGCAGTTCCTGTGGCCTCTTCAGTAAGTCCAGCAACCAGTGGGGCTGGCCATTGCCTCTGTGGTCAGTGGAAGTCCTTCGAGGACGCTTGAGCCAAGGGCTTCTTGCCTTTCATACATACACCTCTTTTTCCCGGCTGCTTTCGAGAAAACCTTCACGTGATGAAATATACAGTTTACTCTTATGATTCATTCCGAGCCCTCCCGTGCAGATAGGAAACTTTCTGTACTTCACTATAAATTAAAAACAAAATATACAACGAAAAAAGCACCTTTTATATAGAGGTTACTAGACATTATACCTGAAATAAAGTTCCCATAACCAACGAATGCTAATACTTATATTTCAACATAAAGCGCACAAAATGTTGGCGGTTAACAATTTCTAGGGTATATGAGACCAGAAAAGTTACGAGTGCTCTTATTCCTTGGGCGTAAACATTGTGCGTCCTCTGCCGTTTGATCGCTTATTCGACCTTACGAATTTAATGTTTTGACACGCAGCAGACTTCCGGTTTATACGTACTATTCTAACCCGAACATAATCGAAGGTGGTTGAAATTCTGCGATAAAAAACCGGGAGTACGTGCGCGTGAACCAACCCCTATCATTTCGTCAAGTGCACGTCGTCGTGTTGGATGTTCAACCGAAGAGGTCGGGGTTCAAACGGGTCGTAAAGGAACTCGACACTGCAACTGTCGGACTCTAGTTCAAAAGTAGAGACGACGCTTCGCTGCAGGCGACATCTGAGCCGTGAGTTTTTGTTCGCTCGTCTGCTACTTAGGTGAAAAGAAGGAGCAGTCGCGATCCGTAGTTCGATAAACACACGATCGTGGGCTGATTCCACACTGGCGGCATCGGGAGGCGGTGGTCGTGGCGGCGCGTGTGCTTTGAGAATCATGAGTGGCAAGGCGGTTTCATGACGCTCTCCCATGTCCTGATAAGCCTGAAAGCTACGTTTTCTGGAGAGCCGCCGTCCCCCACTCTGAGGGTTCCAGAAGGTTTCCTTCCAGGCTAACTGGTGGCGCCGCGGCAAACATTCTCAAAGCAAAGTTATCGCAAAAACGAATCGACGGACGCTTCTTTTGTATCTGCATTGACGATATTTCGGGTTCTAAGTAACTGTTGGCGGTATCTCTTTGAGCGATTGAGTCCAAACATGCTTTGTTTTATGATTCAGTGCAATTTAAATGTCGCCCTGCATGCATGAGAAATGGCCCTAAGAGACGCTTTCATTGGCATCAAAATAAATTTCTACCGGGTTCGATCGAGAAAATCAAACGCGGTATCTCGGCCCGCAGGAATGGACTACGCATCGCAGAAAGCTGTAACTCCGTGAGAATGGGACCCTAGCGGAAGGGATAAAACGCGAAAGTTTGAGAACATGACGTTACCTTTGTCAAATGATACGAGATAAAAGAAAAAAATATATGTGAGCCGACGTCAACCTAAACTGGATATTCATCAAACCAAGAAACGACATCGTGGATGCCTGCCTTTAGCACTTTTTTCTTAAAAGTGAGGAAGTTAGAAAACGTTATCGGCTCTGTTGCTGAGAAGATTTTTTCTACTCACATTAATCCTAGGTGGACGTTGGCTCATGGAGGAATTTTGATTTAGTCTTGTATCTTTAGATCCAGGTAACGTGATGTTCTCAAACATTCAAATTCTACCACAACCGCTAGCGTCACGTTCTCCTGGAGTTCCAACTTCCTGCGATGTGTAGGTATTTTTTGGGGCCGAAAACCGCGTTTTTTTTCTCGATGGGACCCGAAAGATTTATTCGATATTAAATTACTTTATTGATCGGAGGCGCACTACACGTAACGATTGCATTAGTATCATCATATGAAGGACAGGTTAACTTTGCTAACATTGAAAGAGTTTCCCGAAAAAACATGCGAACGTCAAGTGATCAACAGAACATAGGTCAAAAGTAGAAATGTTTCACGCAGTCCTCTTCCTAATTCCGATTGTGATGTGCTTGGCCTTGAGTACCCCCAACCCACCAACAAAGTCAAGGCGCATCTGGAAAGAACATTGAAGTGCATACAAAGATATGAAATACGTTTACGATTCTCTGTAATGCCGAATTAGAGCGCAGCTCTTGAGGAGGAGGAGGGGAGGCTATTCCTCCTCCCCTCCGTACCCTCGCCCTCCTCCCCTTCTGTTCCCCTCCCATTTAGTGGAAAATTTTCGCGAAATTTCCCGCTAAATTAACTGAAAATTTCTCCACTAAATTAAGCGGGTAAATATTCCCGCTAATTTTAGCGAGAAATTTACCAACAATTTCCCGCTAAATTTAGCGGGAAATTTAGCTAAAATATGCGGGCTAAATTTGGGGAATTCAAATTTTCCGCTAAATGTTTTCCTCTTGACGTCACGTGTGACGTCACACGCGCGTCACGTGTGACGTCATTAGGGGAAACGTCACACGTAAAGGAACCGTTTTCTACAATGACGTCACACGTGACGTGTGACGTTGCTATGGTTAAATGTCCCATAATGGAACGAATTTTATGGCGACGTCGACGCCGCTCAACCCAGAAGCGGGCGCCTAAGAGCTGCGTTCTAAAACATGTTTCTTTTATTTCACATAAACAACGAAACTGCGAGAAGTTATGCTTACCGTTGTGTTTTCTGTACGAACGAATTGGACACTGCGAACGGAGTGGAGGAGGGACAACTTGACGGCATCGAGGGCGAATCTCATGCCGATGCAGTTCCGCGGTCCCGCTCCAAAGGGAAGGTATGTGTACGGGCGAATGCTGCCGATGTTCTCTTCACTGAACCTGTTGGGAAGACACAAAACAATACTTTCCACTCTACTATTCGTCACCTCCTGGCTGAAACAGTAATCACCTAAAAGTGACGACTCTATGAACTGCAATCTACACAAAAGTGGCCCTCATCAAAGAAAATGCAAATATAATCAATTTTGTAAACAACACTAGGTATCTGTTGACGTTTTCTCCTATAGAACTACGCTACAAGGTAGGTAAAAAAGTAAAATATTACTAAAAATAAAATAACAAAAATTTAGACGGGCCTGTTTGGGTCAAACGTGGCAGGATCGGGGAAGTTATCCGGGTCATGATGTATGGCATAGATGGGCACGGCAACCAAGCAGCCTTTGGGAACTTTGATTCCGGTGTCACCCAGAACGTAGTCAGTGAGGGCAGACCGCTCCAACCTAGAACATTAAGGTCAAGCAAACTATCCGCTAATAACCACCATATATTTTCTCATTGATTCACTAAGCAATACTGAGCACTGAACCTGTGACCCACCTAGGTCCGGGAGGAAACATTCTCATAGATTCGGACACCACCCCGTGGAGGTACTTGAGCTTCGAGACGACATCCAGGCTCGGCTCTGGTCCCTATATTCAAGGTAAGGAAAGTATTACAAAATAATTTGAAACCTTAATTCATACCTACCTTTAAGTATCAACGTTTTCGTACAAACAATTGCCACCCACCCCCCCCCCCAAAAAAAAAAAAAAAAAAGAAAAAAAAAATGCTTTTGAATAACGAAAAATTTATCTTGAGATGCATATCGATTGATTTCGATCAGAAATTTAATTCGGAAAACGGTACCGTTCGTTACTGATTCTATATTTAAAGAGATTAATTTTATTAGTTGCCCACAATATATTCGTTGATATGACGCGCAGCTTGCATCACTTCACTAATTTCGTCTTAACTCTATACAACCAACTGAATTTAAAAAAAAATCACTAGCAGTTTTAGGTAATTCGAGAAAACATTTCAAGAACACTCCATGTTGCGTTAAGAAAGGTAATTGAAGCGAGCAACAGTAAAACAATTATGTAATTTAGCAGCCTAGTCCTCGGGATGAACTCTTCTTGACGCATCGGTAGATAAGCCCAATATTGCTGTAAAAAGAGGTCAACATGCGAGCTAAGACACGCTTTTTGTGCAGAACTCTTTGAAATATTGGGCGCTAAATGAAGCCCTGATTTCTGCGTTCAGTATTATTTCGCACTCTTTCTTTCACGCTCTGCCAACAATGAGAGCAGGGCAACAAGCCCTAACACGTGCCTGATCTCGACACACTGCCGTCTCCTCCCTTGTCAAAAGTCCATTTCCAATAGTCCCTGTCAGCATGGCAACGAAGCGTCTTGTGACGCACACAGCAACGCAGAGTCTGAAGTCCGCAGCGGCCGATGCCATTTTTCGTACACCGTCTGCTAAAGTCAACACGGCAACGATTTAGCCGAAGCCGGACGCGCCGGTGCAGGCACCCGGGTATCGACGATGAGGCCGGAAACCTGTTTCTCGCGGAACCCTTGGCGGTTCCGACGAGGCTTGCTGCCATCTCGGGCCTGAGATTATAATCTAATTTTTACAGCGGAGCTCTTAAGGGCTAGGTTCCCCAGGATCGTGTCCGTGTATGTCGACACAAACCTACCTGGACAGCTACCGCGCATCTATAAGCGACGGCAGGAAGCACATAAGTAGTATGGTTTCCGCCGTTGCTAGTAGATGGCGGCAACCTTTCCAGCTCTAATAGAGGAATGGACAGTTGGGCGCGTTGGTGGGAATTCATCGTAGGAAACAGCACGAAAAACAGACGACGACGGAGAAGAAGCACACAGTGTATCGAGTACAGCTCCGCTGGTCTTCCTTCTACACGAGAGTGGAAAGGCTGAACGTTTTTCGAGCGGAGCGAAACAAGGGGTGATCGCTCGTAGCCGCAAGCTAGTGCTACCGCCCAAGCTAGTGCTACCGCAGTCGGCGGCCCGAAACCATCACGCAACTAACTTTGCCATTTTCGGCAGGGTGAGCGGTCCTGCTGTTCCGGCAGTTCCTCGTGCCGGGCGCGCACCATCGCTGCCGATCGCCGACCGATGTCGTTGACTCAGCACTGGTCAAGCAACGCCAGGCCACGTGGTTGATCGCCGTTCGTCATCCGGGCAACCGGATAGGACGCCTATATCAGCGGATCCCACGGCTCTCCTCAGCGCAGTCGGCGGCCCGAAACCATCACGCAACTAACTTTGCCATTTTCGGCAGGTGAGAATCTTTTATATAATGTTTTGATAGCGACTGTTATTGTTCTGCCACCGACTGCACCAAGTGTTCTTCAGAGTTGTGTGTTTCGTATTTCCTTGTTCACATGCAAAGTCTTACTTTTCTCTTCTACCATGGCGACCGCAAGGTCTACAGAGTGTATTGCGTGTTTTGAGCAAGTTCCATCTGACGGGAGTTTCATGACCTGTGCCTCATGTAAGCATGTTTACCATTCCGATTCATGCTCCGGAATTTCGGAAAGAACGTTCAAATCAATGGGAACCTCGAAGCGTGATAGGTGGATTTGTCGAACGTGCAGAAGCCGCGAGAGTAAGCTAAGTATGAGCTGTGTGACTGAGGACATGCTTCCTGCCGGGGAGACGCAGTCGCCGCGCAACTTGCAGAGATAAACTCGAAGCTTGAGCTGCTTCACTCTCTGAAGGCAAATGTTGATCGGCCCTGCGGTCTCCCGGCTAAGGTGGACGACCTTCTTTCGCTAAAGCCATGCAGTTGATGCCATTAAGGAAACGATTAAGGGGCTCCCGGAATCTGTAATAAAATGCGAATCGATTATGCAAACCGTGACCGAAAATGAGAAGGAGGTGAAGCTACTCAGATCAGAGGTCGGTGCACTGCAAGCTACAGTGTCCGACCAAACGACAATGATTGCGCAACTCCAGTCAAACATTAATACAAATGAACAGTACAGTCGGAGATGCAACCTGGAAATACATGGTGTGCCATGTACGAGCAGCGAAGACCTGACAGCCGTTCTAGTCGACCTTGCTCAAAGAGTAGATGTAGCGAGTTTTGACCCCGCTGAAGTAGTAGCCTGCCATCGCTTGCGCTCCAGGCGCGACGGTATCGCGCCAATTTTGGTGCAATTCACCTGGGTATCCAGCAAGGAACACTGGATGAGTGCGCGCAAGAAGCTGGCTGCGCTTTCTCGGTCAGAGCACCAACAGAGGCTTTACTTCAACGACAATCTAACCAGAGCTAATAAGGACGTCTTCTGGCAGGCGCGAAACAAAGGTAAAGAAAAATCGTATAAGTTCTTCTGGGTAAAAAACGCCGTCATCTTTGCTAAGAAAGATGAAACGTCACTCGCGCTCCGTATCTCTAGCACTAGGGATTTAGAAAAAATAGCGTAATAATGGAGGACATATTATTACTTCCTGATTTCACTTCGTTTCTCGACTTTTTCCCTCCTAGTGCTAGTACACTTACGGTTTTACATGTCAATATAAGGAGCATTAGAAAATACTGGAATGAATTTCAAATCGTTGCAGGAAGAGTGAGGGGTTAGTGTAGACATGTTCGTTTTAACGGAAATAAATGTTCGGGACATCGAAGTTTCGCAAAACCAATTTTCCTTACCTGGTTATGATGCCTTCTTTTCTACTCGTAGTAAATCCAGAGGAGGAGGTATAGCCGTTTATGTAAAAGGTAATTGGTCGACGGTTGACTTGAACCTCAGTTTTAATCATGCCGAATGCCTTGCTTTAAACCTTTTTAACCATACTTCAGTTGTATCGCTTTTGGCTATTTACAGACCGCCGTCTGAAAATGTGCTTAGCTTCCTAGAGGAGTTGGATTCAAATTTAGAAGAGTTGGCAATCACCAATATTGTTTGCCTGGTGGGTGATTTCAATATTGATTTACTAAAGCAATCCAAGTCTCAAGTTTGCGATTATTTAAATATTCTCAGCCAGTTATGGTATAGAAAGTCAAATTAATGCACCGACTAGAGAAGAAATCCTCCAAAACAAACTAGTAACGTCGTGCATTGATCACGTAAGTGTACGAAACTCGGGACTACCCGTAGCAGCTGTCATCATCCAGCAGAAGCTAGCGGACCACTATTTTATTGCTTCTAGATTAAGCTCCGTAAATGGCCCTGAAGAAATATTTGAACAGCATAGACAGATCAGTTTCACTGATTCCTGTCATCTTGATAGGCTGATTGCAGGCTATGACTGGGTCTCTTTCATCGAAAACACACCTTCCGAGGAGGCATATTCAAAGTTTGTCGATATTTATACGAGTCTGAAATCTGCAAGTACGTAGGTTGGTTAGAGTAAAAAGGCGGAAACAGAACCAGCCATGGCTAACTGAAGATATTCTTTCGGTTATAAAAGAAAAGGATGTCCTATGGGCACGCTGCCGTCGTTATCCGGGAAATAAGGACTTCAAAGCAGCTTATCAAAGTAAAAGAAACCAAGTCAATGCAATTGTTCGATCGCAAAAACGTAAACACATGCACGATAAATTTTATCAGTCGCGTTTTGACATGGCCAGGACATGGGCTCTGGTGAATGAGGTCAAGGGTTGCGCTTCTAAGTTATCTCTCGATGACGGGATTATTCGAAATTTTGGATCAGACTCAAAATCAATCGCCAAAAGTTTCAACTGTTTTTTTGCTTCGGTGTCTGGTAGCTCGCGCGATGACAATGCAGTGCCCTCGAACCTAGACCCTTCTTTTAAATGTTCTGCGCATTTGCCTGAAATGACTATGGAAGATCTTCATATTCTGGTATCTTCTTTTAAACTTAATAAAGCACCAGGGGCTGATAACATTCGCTTGTGTGATTTGCGCCGCAATTTTGATACTCTTGGCAATGCACTGCTGCATATATTTAATGGAATTATAAAATCTGGGGTTATTCCCGACTATCTTAAAGCCGCTATTGTAAGGCCGCTTTACAAGGGAGGTAAGCGCAATGATGTTGCAAGCTATAGACCAATATCTATCCTTCCGTGTTTAGCACTGTTACTCGAAAAGCATTTACTGGAAACAATGACCTCATTTCTAGATAAGTTTGATCTGTTGTCAAAACGACAGTACGGTTTCACTGCAGGGCGTGGAACCGATTTGCTTACTTGAGGATTTAGCTGATACGTTGTACGCCTCATTTGATAACAACAAATTCGCTTGCGCATTGTTTTTAGACGTATCAAAAGCTTTTGACTCTTTGTCACAAAATTTTATTGAAGAAACTATATGACTACGGTTTTCGTGGACCCTTTTTTTGTTACTCAGCAGCTTTTTGTCAAACAGAACGCAACAGGTTTTGATTTGTAACACTAGAAGCACATATGTCACTTTAAAATCGGGCGTACCGCAAGGCTCCGTCTTAGCACCGTTACTTTTTAACCTGTATGTGAATGATCAAGCAAAGGCCGTGTCGGGATGTGAGCTGTACCAGTACGCCGATGATACTTTCTTTATATCGCGTCACATAAATTGTACCAGTGCAATGTCTGCGTTACAAACAAACGCTACACGGTTGATGAACTGGTTCAATTCTAACTTTATAAAAATAAACACACATAAAACAAAACTTGTGTGTTTCTGTAGTCCCCTTAAAGGCAAGGTTCTTGATACTCCTTTTCTTCTACACTCATCGAGCTGTGATGATTGTAGATGTATACCCATAAACCATGTCAGTACAACCAAGTATTTGGGAACACTGTTTGATAGTGATCTCTCCTGGAATTCTCATCTTTGTCATATTGCTAAAAAACTACGTAGTGTTTCATGTTTGCTTTATTCAACAAAAATGTTTTTGCCTTTCACAGTCCGAAAAATGATAGCAAATGCTCTGGCTTATGGTGTGCTTCACTACGGTATTACTCTGCATGCTAACTGTTCATTGGGTTGGCAAAACAAAATTGACAGTATTCTAAAAGGAATTCTGAAAGCTATAGCGTACGGTACCGACATCCCATCTGACAATCTCTTCTCTTTTTACATCTCCCTCGTTTTGCCACACTCTTTGAGAGATGTGTTATAGAAAAGCATTACTGGAATAGTTCTTTTAAAATTTCACGTATAACTCAGCGTTCACTATGGGACAGCGAACGTTTTGCGATCCCCAGAGTGTATACTAAATATGGAAAAAGAAAGCGCTCATTTTATGTTCCTGATATATTTAACAAATTGACAGTACCACTTCGCAATATAAACTCAAAACGACAGTTAAAAAGATTTCTTAATACAAAGTGCTAGATAGCGTTACTGTGTTACCTCATTTTTTGTGTTGGCTCTTTTCTGCTGCGTTGTCAGTATTAGAAATATTTGCGTTTTTTTATGTGCATTCGATGGGTGTTTTAGTTTTTTGTTGTTGTTGTGATGTATGTTTATATTCCGATTTCCCATGTTTTTTTATATTTTACGCCGTTGCCGGGTCACGTCCCACAAGTCATTACAGGCTTTGACGGACCCGTTACCAATGATTTGTATCTCAAGAAAAAAAAATATTAGCAGATGACATTCGCCAAATGGTGCCGGCTGTTGTTGGCTTGAGAATCTGCGTTCATGGGTGCGTCTATTCAGCAGATTCTTTGTTGCCATGGTGACGGTGGCCATTGCAGATGGACTTTGTTCGGTTGAGGGAGACAGCTGTGTGGCAAAATCAGGTGCGCGTTCCGGCTTTTTTTTTTTCTCGTGGATTTCAATAGGCGGAACGCGAAAAAAGTTCTCAATAAGGATTTAACGAGTATGGCTAATTTTCTCCAGCGCCTCATATTTTGAGAAGTCTCGCACGGAAAACATGTTCTTTTTTTGCCTATCCCGTGGCCGTTTTTCGCTCGCAAATATCGGAACAGGATTTCGTCTCGCACAGACGCCGTAGTTTGTGCAGAAAAATTATTAATACGTACTATTTTCTATTTAATATTGTACATCGCTCCTGAGTAGGGTATGCCTCCAGTGGAACTAATAAAGCTTTGAGAAACAGTACAATACTTTGATTCGTCTGGCGTGCTTAGAGATGAACCTAACACACGCTAAAAGGTATTGGGAAACCCCAGAAGCCAACAACCTAAAACAACGAACCTAAGGCACGAAATGTAGATAATGACAATTACGTCCAAAAGAGAAATACGTTCCATGTTTGAACAGTAAAATATAGTAAACAGGTATGTTTGACTTTGTTTCGGAGATGTATCGTTCGCCTTACATGTTGCTCGAAACAATCGTCCACTTCTTCTCTGAGCTTCGCTTGAATTTCCGGGTGCAGCGCCAGAAGGTAGAGTGTGTGGGAGATAACAGACGACGTCGTGTCTTGACCACCGATGAAGAAGACAATGCACTGAGCCAGGGCCTCGTCTTCGCTTAAGTCTACAGTAGGCCCCGAGAAACAAGAACATTTAGGAGCAATATTCATTATGTTATTTCAAAGGTGTAAGCAATACTTCTCATATAATTGAGGGTTCACAGGTCTTTGGTCTAATACTTTTTTTTGCTTACAGCTCTCACTTATACGTGACAAAATAAATTATGCCGTACACAGGTGGTGTAGTTATATATCAGCATGCGGGAGCCGTGCGACCGTGCGTATTTCCACAACATGCAGCCGTCAGTGCGTTGATTGTGTTCATGGGGTATAGGCTGTGTTCCAAATTTCACCCAAATGGATCCGAGTTACTCCGGCGGGTCGTGCCACGTGATAACGCAGATAAAGCGACGCTGGACGCGGGTAGGTTTTTGAACGCAAAAGTACAGAACCCTTACCCTGGGGTAAGATCTAGTTAATCTTGGAACACGGCCATAGTGAACGACGCTCAGTTTAAAAGTAAACGAAACAAACAGAAACGATTAAATATACTTCATTTTATTGTTGAAAAATGTCTGAAAAGATAACGATTTAAGGACTCTGATGAGTAGTTAGTGAAGAAGTAAGCTAAGTGGACTACGCTGATGGCGAAGAATTTGGGAGGAGTACAAGAAAGCAAAATATAAGTAACGACGCGAGTAGGGAAGAAGGGAGAAACAAATTGAGAACAACAGAGAGAAAAAGAATAGAACTGACAAAGTGAAAAAAGGACTTGACGCGAAAGCAAAAAAGAAAAAAGAAGACACAGTGAGTGGTGAAAGTAGGTATGCTTGGTTTCACCGTAACTTGGCAAAGAACGAACGCTATGGCCCCTTCGAGCCAATCCGAGTGACAGAGGCCAAACCCATGACCGCCCTTACCAGAGGTTCAGGTGCGAGAGCGTAACCAAAGAAGAAAGCCGCAGTGCTAATGGAGCTGCCATCATCAGCGAAGGCCAACGCTGGACCCAGACTGGACACGACGATTTGCGTCAACGTTCGGCTTAAACTCGACTCGAAGAAGAGCGCTGACGCAGCACTCGTTTCCAATCTCGTTGGCCTTCGCTGGTGACGCGAAAATGGCAGCACCACATTCCTTGTCTTCTAGACTAACCCAAGGGAGAACAGGGAAGGAGGAACTGAAAGGGGAGCTCCAGCCAAATTTCGATTGCTATGCTACTGATTTGCTTCAAAATGGGTTCAACACATTTAAAAACTCATCCATACCAGTGACCAAAATGTCAAGTCACAATACTTTTTTTTTTGGGGGGGGGGGAAGTTATGAAACTTAAGTTTGGTCTGAGAGGCTGAGGGACTCCACTGGCAACACTGAAAAGTGCGACGTCAGATGTTGCATAATGGGACAATAGGGGGGCATAACAGCTTGTTGTTTCCGACGTGATTCAGGACGTTTGACGGTGTGAAATTAGTGCCGGTTAAATCTACGCCACCGAAACGCCCAGAAAAAAGAAAACATGCAAAAAATACAGTTTTTTAGTTTGCTCGTTCGTCTTGAGGATTATACATGTGACGTGAGTCCATGGGAGAGCACGGGAAAATGTTAATGTTGCTTTCGGTATCCCATTTATTTCCCATTTTCTCCATAGCTATTTTGGAAACACCAGGCCGGAAAGAGTAAAGCCAGGGTATTCCGAGAGGGGGTTAGTCTGTACCCTCTCCTGTGTGTCCCAGCCGTTGCTTGTCTCCGCCGAAGATTCATTCAAAAGTCGTACAAATGCTGTTTTCCCCATTTCTCTCGCCCCTGGCAATGACAGCGCTGCGCGCTACCAGCAAGATACATTATAATCACGTGTCTCGCTCCAACTCATTGATTGGCTCGCTGGGACTGTACCTTCAGTCGTTAGTCAAGTTTGGGAGAGGCAGGTATGAAAACACTCCGGAGGATATGGGACAGACATTTATGTCGAAATGATTTCACATAACGTGATCGCTGCATGCTCCATAAGCAGTTTGTCTCGTAAAATGAGGAATACGCGAGAAATAAACGGATACCTTTAACTCCTCTTGTGAAAGAAGTGTCCTTCATCTGCGATTCAAGGTTAAAGAGCTCGTCATTCGGTGTTATTTCATCCGTGGCTACAATGCTTTCCATCTCGGGCATCCATCATATGTTGCAAGAAATCCTCCTGCCGCTAAAACATTAACGAGAGAAAAATATTTTAGGGTAAGTGCTTATAGATTTACTTTTTGTTTATCTAAACGCAACGCAAATACTATGTCGATTATGTTCCATAAGATGTCAAAAGAATATGGCAAGTGTGTTTAGACTGACCTTGAACTGAAATATCACACTAAAGAAACAAGAAATGGTCAAATATAAAAACAACAGGAATTTCTGAAAAAAAGGTATCAAATTTCAGAGCACGTTAGCGCCTAATGTCGGGCTAACGTTAGCGCACGTTACGTAAGATAGCCTTAGAATAGCGTTTCTCCGCCACAACACAAAAGCCGAAAAATATCGCGCTCGCTTCGTCACTCAGATAGAGTTAAAAAATAGCTTACCAAAATGCTTTGGGTACGCAAAGCCTTAGGGTATACTGCCGCGTGTGCAGCTGGCCAAGTAGGCAGCGCGCGCGTGGCCTAACGGTTATCGTGCTTGCCTCCCACGCGAAAAGCCAGGGTTCAATTCCTGGGAGCGACGCGTCTTTTGTTTATTCCTGCAATTTAGTGTTCTGGTAAATTCTAGAATCCTGTTGCTTGTTCGAATGTTCTAAAGGTCCGAATGTTCTAGGCGTCGAACCTTCTACGCCGACTATTCTAGAAGCCCACGCGTGCAGTGCGCCCCAAACTTAACGCCGCCACTCGAACGCCCGACTTTCGCGGAGCGGCGCTATCCTGGCGGCAGCCGCGTCAACTAGTCGGTCACGTGAAGGCCATTCCGCATCTCCGGACCGGGGGCGGTAGCAGGGCCGCCGCCGCCATTAAGGCCGCCTCACTCTGCGAATGACGAACTCATATCGTCAAAATCGCGTTTTCTGCTGCAATCATAATACATACGAAAACATTAGATATATTTCCTACACACATAACAAGGGATATTGTAGCGGTACACATAACAACACAAACAATAAATTGCTATACGATATTAGTGTACGCCCCACCACATGATGACATAGACACAACAATTGCAGATATCCGTCAACTCATTTCACAATACTACCCCACACCTGTAATAATAGGCGGAGACTTCAATGCAAAAAATATAGTACGGGGAGGGGAAAGGACAGATACACGAGGAAGCGAATCGGCCTAATTTATCATCGCATCAGATCTTTATCCCCCCAACTCCCCCAACTCCCCCCCAACATTCCACTCTACCAACGGGCGCAGTTGGATAGACGTTACACTTATATCACCTAACATAATCAGGCAAATAACAAACTGGTCAGTGTTAGATGAACCCACTGGAAGCGACCACAGTTATATATACTTTCAAGCATACAAAACATACACTACATCAACGAAAAAACTCACACAAACAGGACAACTTCAACTCATTGATACACTATCCAGAGAGACGTGGTTCATAAATACGCAAACAACATTCATCACAAGCAGAAAACAACTCGAACATATAATTAACACATTCTACACAAAGATTAGAATACTTTACAATAGATATTGTAAAGTGGTTCAAGATAACAAACATCAAACACCATGGTGGACGCCAGAACTGGACATCGAGAGGAAGAGAGTGAGAGCTCTCCGACGAAGATTCCAGCGAGCCCCACAGTCCCTTAGGCCCGCATTTAAAGAAAACTATCTCACAGCACACAAAGAATACAAGAAAAACATAAAACAGCAAGAACAAAATCTTGGAGATCATTTTGTGCACAAGTATCTAGAAACATAATTACACTTCCATATAAAATCGCATTAAACAAAATAAAAAAACCTACTCTAATTCCCCCCATCCTAAAACAGGATGAAACATATACATCTTCCCTACACGAATCCGTTGAAACTATCTTAAATGCCCAGTTTCCACGGGATCGACCGAACTAGAACTACGCGCCAGAACAAGTACACATCAAGCACCAAAAGCAGACACCACCAATGACGCTCCATTCACAATCCAGGAACTGACACACATTATACAGCACATAAGAACACGAATAACACCAGGCACTGACAACATGACATCATCATTTGTGAAAAACATATTCTTTAATTAACCATCCCTCATCCTTAAAATGTATAATGCTTCCTTAATGTATTCATATTACCCCAAGCAGTGGAAAGAGTCACGAGTAATATTAATCCTCAAACCTAACAAACCCTTCATCTACCTTCCTCATATCGCCCCATTTGTGTTAATTCCATTTTAAGAGAAGTACCGGAGAAACTGGTATGCAATAGACTATACCATTTTCTTCACATCAATCATCTTCTATACCCAAAACAATACGGGTTCACACACAAAGCCTCGGCAACAGCCGCCCTTGTGCAGATCAAAAACACCCTACTCACAGAAATTGAAGCCCAAAATAAGCCCATCATCATCTCATTAGACATATCAAACGCATTTAATACACTCTAGACCCCATTTGTCCTCAAGTATTTTAAACGTCATAACATCCCCCGTAACCTATACCTTCTTCAAACAATAGTAACAGATCGTACCATCATTTACCCCACCCAATCAACCCCTGTTTCCCTTCATGCCCCACTGGGAAGCCCACAGGCTCCCCACTCAGCCCTCTCCTTTGGGACGTCATGATTTCATCCCTCATTGACCTTTCATATCCCGCTAACGTTCATATACAAGCGTTCGCCGATGACATCACTTTAGTTATATCAGGTAAAACAAGTCTTCAAATAGAAACACTAGCAAATAAAACACTCCACATGATACACACTTGGAGCATTCAACATCACATTACGTTCAATCCATCCAAATGCAATTTCATAGTCATAGGTAATTACTATCTTAAACGACCTCCAACCATAAAACTAGGGAATCATAATATAGGACACACACACGAATTAAAAATCCTAGGAATCATATTTGATCAAAAACTATCATTCATCCCTTATACCACATACCTTCGCGATAAAATATATAAATATACAATTGCATTATCATCATTCTCAGGAATACACTGGAGATTTAGCCCAAAGCATTTTCGGGACCTACACACCCGTAGCCTTGAAAGAATGATCACTTATGGCGCCCCAGTTTTCATGCAAGCCCCAATTCACATCTCATGCGTAAAATCATATCCATCCAACGTATCCCACTCCTCAAAATATGCAAAGCTTTCACAACCGTAAGTAACGCGAGCATCAACATACTTACGAATATACCCCCTATAGAATACACCCTCAACCGGGAAATAGCCCTTTTTACATATTTCAACTCAAACAGCCATACACACTCTATGAAACTACATACGACCCTAGTGAAATGCAACACCATATGGACATATGGGACACCCATCGAGCACAACTCCTTTCCATTTACATCAAGCACAACCCCATTGCACCAATTGCTAAATAGAACCACGCATAGCATAAATACAGACGGCTCACTACTTCATGAAACAGCAGGCGCAGCCTCCGTTATTCTTGATACTCTACAACAAATCATAACACACGGAAGGTACAAACTTCCATCATTCAGATCCATTTACGAGGCGGAATTACAAGCCATCAAACAAGCCCTTCTAGGCGCAGTTACATTCCCTGGAGAAAATAGTTTCATTCTTTTCTCGGACAGCCATTCCGCACTCCAGTCGATAGCGAACCCACACAGCACCCACCCCACAGTATATGAAATCAAGGAACTCCTTCAAACACTAAACACAACACACTCCATTCAACTCATCCACATTCGCAGTCATACTAATATCCATGGTAATGATATAGCAGACCATCTAGCAAATACATCAAGACACACAGGAAGTCCAGTAACCCTGTTCCCAAACAAACAATACATACGCAAACAGATAAGACAACAACAACACAAACTCTGGAATAATAATTGGACACTAAACCACTCGACCACGTCTGTATTTAAATGGATTCCATCAGTCTACACAATTCCAGAAAACTTTCCAAGAAACTATCTACAAACACAAATACTTACAGATCACGGAAGGTTCCCTTATTACTTCCATAGATTTCATCGGTCACCTCATAGCATATGTTCTTGCGGACAACGGGCCGATACTTTCACCCATTTACACCACTACATGCACACTAACAACACAGTTCCAGGCACAACTACACACACTCCTGCCACAAGAAATCACAGACAATAATAAACCTGTTATAGTAACATCACCAGATATAATGAAAATACTAGAAAACATGACTGCGTATATCAACTCTTTAATCCCTCAATTGTAAAGGGGCGGCAGTCGGGGAGGCCACTGGGGGTCCGACGCGCGAGCGGCTGAATTCGAGATAGCGATAGTGGTTGCCAGACAAGAAAAATAACAATAATAATGAAGAAAAACATATATACAAATGAAAAGAGTAAACAATAAAAAAAAAGAAAAGCGCGAAGCACTAATCATGCAATGCAAAGCAACCTTTGGGAATAGTGGAGGCCCGGAAGGGCTCAGGCGACACCGCCTTTGCACCCAGGTCCCAGCCCCGCCCCCGGTCTAGGTAAGTATGGTCAGAGCGGCAAGACCAACAAGCTATTCAAATGAATAGCAGGGAAAAGGACGTCCCCACTTACCACACTCAAATCACAAAGAATGCATACAAGAATAAGGGTTTACAATATATATATATATATATATATAATATATATATATATATATATATATATATATATATATATATATATATATATATATATACTGTAAACGACTAAATTTTCGCGGGGACCTAATTTTCGCGAATTTCGCGAAGCGCCTGCACTTCGCGAAAAATACGTCCCGCGAACAATTCGGGCCATATGTGAACGCTATGAAAGCTACACTCGATTCGCGAAAATTAGAACCCGTGAATAATTTCAAATGTTCAGCTTTGGCCCGATTCGCGAAAATATGAGCCCGCGAAAATTAAAGGGGCGGTGCAGCGATATTCAATTGGAATGTTTTTCACTTCACACGAGCTTACTGGCACTAATGGGACTCCAGGATACTCGGACGCAACGCCACTGGCCAAGAAACTCCTTTGTTGCGGTGTAATTTCAAGGACAAAAGCGAGCGTTTTCATTCAATCTCTCCTTCGCAAAACTTGATGACGTAGCTGGGTGGTCGCAGTACCTCCCAGTGACGATATTTGAATGTGGCTCATAGATTGGAGCCGAGCATTGCGTGGGCACTCGATTTGGGCTCGTGATAATCGATAGCTCGAGAAGCATTTCGGGTAGTGGCCCGTGTCCAATCGCTGCAATGACGACAATAGCCGAACCATAACAATGTCTGGAACTCAGCGCGTGTCCTATGCTTTGCCGACCCCAGCGCGTGGCTATGATCAACATTGGCGGCATATAATCGGGTCCAGATCACGTGGCCACTTGTTTTGGCTGCGAGTTGAGGGAGTGAACGCTGCTCATTTTCTTTAATTTTTTCTGCGACTTCGATTGCGTGTGGTGTAAAACGAACGGGTGTTTCACAGGTCATTAACGTCAGGGATCCGTTGTAAGCGGTATTCGCGCAAAGTACAAAAATCGTTGCATCGCCCCTTTAAGTAGTTTACAGTATGCCATGTGTCGTGTCGTAATGCTGCGAAATAATATACCACAAGTAAGAATGGCGTTGCGTACTAAATAGCGGCCCAAGAGCTTACTTTTCATGAAGCAGTGCTTTGAAAAACTAAAGCTACTCACTCTAAAAAGTATCTGATCTCCTTGTGCGAAAAAAGAAACGAAATGAACCAGTTCACGATACCATCAGCAGCCATTAGAGTCACAACTTTTTTTATACTTGGGAGAAGAGCGTTTGGTTCAAGTGATGGATAAAGAAAGAATGAACAATTAACACTAAAACAACACAACCACATCTTTTTTTTTCTAGAGCACCACATTTCAATGGTCACCCCGATTTCTAAATCGGTGTGCGATCTCTAAATGGCACGGAATCAGAACTATAGGTTGTACTGCCGAAATTCCAAAAAATCAATAACCACAAGTTTAGATAGTATTGCGTCATATATACCTACTGTTCAAAGCATAGTTCTAGTGTCACAAAGCTATGCTTTAAAAATTATTAAAACAATACCTTTCATAATTACGTGTTCCGATTAGTTCCGATAGTGACCTGACAAGATCATTTCTTTGCCTAGCCGTTTCGGAAACGGTTTAGTATTGGCTGATAGTATATTCCACGATAATTATTGCCTTATTCTTGCAAGGCAAAAATTATCGTGCCTACAGTGCCACAGTGCCTATATTTTTATTCGTGCGGTCCTAATCTCCCGGGGACAAAACCGCTGGTCTATCCGTGACGTCACGGCGGGGATAGAGCAACCAATCATTACACTGATTTCAAGCTCGTTCTTGCGGCTAATAGAGGCACCATATTGGCACGGACGGCTTCCAACTTCGTTCTCAGTCGGAGTTGAAGTTTCCACAAACCTGCGAGTTGTTACAAAGAAAGGGTGACGAAACGACGAACATTGTATGCTTCCACTTTGCGCTGGAGATAACGCAACTCTCAAAGAGATCAGACCCATCTCAGCAGGCAGTTTGACTACGCCACCGCTGCCGCAATGCATCGAGGGAACTTTAATATTTCAGCACGTGCCCGAACCTCGCTGGAACTCTGCGCGTGAAAAGCACGTAACGGCACCAGCCGTCTCGGACACTGCCACCTAACTTCTTGTGAACTAAACTTTTGTCGGCTTCACGCATGCGCGAACGCTTGGTGAGGTCGGTCTGTTAGAGGGGGTCCACTGGTTTGTGGCTAGGGTAGCCATCGTTATATGGCATATCGAGGAGTCTGGACCTTCTTTGTGTTTTGCCAATTGCTCTTTAGGGGGAAAAATAAAGGGGAGGGGAACAAAGCTGTGCCCGAGTTGTCGTCGAGCAAAGCAATAATCGGGAAAATAACCCCGAAGGGAAAAAAACGGCAAACGCGTAGGTTCCAGGATATTTCATCGAACGCCGTTTCATCGAAAAAGTGGTCGTCCCGTACCGAAACGTTCAATTGCAACAATTGGCCGGTATTTTTAAACAAAAAATCTTAATAGCCGGCCAAAAAACGTTGCTAACAAAACAAAACGAAAAATTCGGGGCTAGTGGAGTAGCAGGTGGTGGAACCCGAATCCATCCGCTTGGGTACACCCCATGCAGGCATGTCCTCCGTCGTGCCACCCAGGCGTCTGTCGTACGAGAGTACAATGAGAAATTTTCAAATTTTATTGCAGAAACCTATGACGCATTCAATGAAACGGCGTTCGATGAAATGTCAGGTGTAGGTGCGTGTGACCTTGTAGTGTGCAACAGAACCTTAGGTGTCTCACTTTGTGAAAATGTGATGGCTGAAAACCAGCATCGTCTTTTAGGCCCGTGCGATCTCCTGCGGTTCCGATATAAAAAAGGTTCAGATCCATGCCGAAGTCGCAAATCTCGGAAAATAGCTAACAGAAGAAAATCTCCGCGTCGGTCGGTCTGACCGACGCGGAGAAAAGCTCATCGGAATCTTGATGATTGCGGTGGAAACTCACCTACGATGGTCGTTTTCGGAAATGGCATTATTTTGGTATATAAATAATAAAAAAAAACATTATTTTCCGTATTTCTTTTTTTTAATTTGTGGTAACTTATGACTTTCGGTGTGATTGGTCCTGCCACAATTTCGGGGCTCTCTGTGGTCGTCGGGTGCAATGAAGAGCTCACTTCGTTACTGTTCACAGAACTCAACGTTGAGGCAATGTCTTTATACATTGCAGCAATTGGCCGGTATTCAGTCCGGCGGAATGCGAACTGCAGTGTGTAACGCTGTCGCCTTGCTTTTTTAGTTTACGTCGGTGACAAGTGTTCCCTGATATCTCCAAGCTGCCAGTCAGCGGACGGCGGTGCGGCCGCACCACAGCCGTATCAAGATCATCGGGGAGAGCATCGACGCATGCCCGGGGCAACTACGTCACCAGGAAGGGCTACAAGAGCGACTGCGGCGGTTCGGCAGGGTGCAGTCCGGCGGAATGAGAACTGCAGTGTGTAACGCTGTCGCCTTGCTTTTTTAGTTTACGTCGGTGACAAGTGTTCCCTGATATCTCCAAGCTGCCAGTCAGCGGACGGCGGTGCGGCCACACCACAGCCGTATCAAGATCATCGGGGAGAGCATCGACGCATGCCCGAGGGCAACTACGTCACCAGGAAGGGCTACAAGAGCGACTGCGGCGGTTCGGCAGGGTGCAGTCCGGCGGAATGAGAACTGCAGTGTGTAACGCTGTCGCCTTGCTTTTTTAGTTTACGTCGGTGACAAGTGTTCCCTGATATCTCCAAGCTGCCAGTCAGCGGACGGCGGTGCAGCCGCACCGCAGCCGTATCAAGATCATCGGGGAGAGCATCGACGCATGCCCGGGGCAACTACGTCACCAGGAAGGGCTGCAAGAGCGACTGCGGCGGTTCGGCAGGGTGCAGTCCGGCGGAATGAGAACTGCAGTGTGTAACGCTGTCGCCTTGCTTTTTTGGTTTACGTCGGTGACAAGTGTTCCCTGATATCTCCAAGCTGCCAGTCAGCGGACGGCGGTGCAGCCACACCACAGCCGTATCAAGATCATCGGGGAGAGCATCGACGCATGCCCGGGGCAACTACGTCACCAGGAAGGGCTACAAGAGCGACTGCGGCGGTTCGGCAGGGTGCAGTCCGGCGGAATGAGAACTGCAGTGTGTAACGCTGTCGCCTTGCTTTTTTAGTTTACGTCGGTGACAAGTGTTCCCTGATATCTCCAAGCTGCCAGTCAGCGGACGGCGGTGCAGCCACACCACAGCCGTATCAAGATCATCGGGGAGAGCATCGACGCATGCCCGGGGCAACTACGTCACCAGGAAGGGCTACAAGAGCGACTGCGGCGGTTCGGCAGGGTGCAGTCCGGCGGAATGAGAACTGCAGTGTGTAACGCTGTCGCCTTGCTTTTTAGTTTACGTCGGTGACAAGTGTTCCCTGATATCTCCAAGCTGCCAGTCAGCGGACGGCGGTGCGGCCACACCACAGCCGTATCAAGATCATCGGGGAGAGCATCGACGCATGCCCGGGGCAACTACGTCACCAGGAAGGGCTACAAGAGCGACTGCGGCGGTTCGGCAGGGTGCAGTCCGGCGGAATGAGAACTGCAGTGTGTAACGCTGTCGCCTTGCTTTTAGTTTACGTCGGTGACAAGTGTTCCCTGATATCTCCAAGCTGCCAGTCAGCGGACGGCGGTGCGGCCACACCACAGCCGTATCAAGATCATCGGGGAGAGCATCGACGCATGCCCGGGGCAACTACGTCACCAGGAAGGGCTACAAGAGCGACTGCGGCGGTTCGGCAGGGTGCAGTCCGGCGGAATGAGAACTGCAGTGTGTAACGCTGTCGCCTTGCTTTTTTAGTTTACGTCGGTGACAAGTGTTCCCTGATATCTCCAAGCTGCCAGTCAGCGGACGGCGGTGCGGCCACACCACAGCCGTATCAAGATCATCGGGGAGAGCATCGACGCATGCCCGGGGCAACTACGTCACCAGGAAGGGCTACAAGAGCGACTGCGGCGGTTCGGCAGGGTGCAGTCCGGCGGAATGAGAACTGCAGTGTGTAACGCTGTCGCCTTGCTTTTTAGTTTACGTCGGTGACAAGTGTTCCCTGATATCTCCAAGCTGCCAGTCAGCGGACGGCGGTGCGGCCACACCACAGCCGTATCAAGATCATCGGGGAGAGCATCGACGCATGCCCGGGGCAACTACGTCACCAGGAAGGGCTACAAGAGCGACTGCGGCGGTTCGGCAGGGTGCAGTCCGGCGGAATGAGAACTGCAGTGTGTAACGCTGTCGCCTTGCTTTTTTAGTTTACGTCGGTGACAAGTGTTCCCTGATATCTCCAAGCTGCCAGTCAGCGGACGGCGGTGCGGCCACACCACAGCCGTATCAAGATCATCGGGGAGAGCATCGACGCATGCCCGGGGCAACTACGTCACCAGGAAGGGCTACAAGAGCGACTGCGGCGGTTCGGCAGGGTGCAGTCCGGCGGAATGAGAACTGCAGTGTGTAACGCTGTCGCCTTGCTTTTTAGTTTACGTCGGTGACAAGTGTTCCCTGATATCTCCAAGCTGCCAGTCAGCGGACGGCGGTGCGGCCACACCACAGCCGTATCAAGATCATCGGGGAGAGCATCGACGCATGCCCGGGGCAACTACGTCACCAGGAAGGGCTACAAGAGCGACTGCGGCGGTTCGGCAGGGTGCAGTCCGGCGGAATGAGAACTGCAGTGTGTAACGCTGTCGCCTTGCTTTTTTAGTTTACGTCGGTGACAAGTGTTCCCTGATATCTCCAAGCTGCCAGTCAGCGGACGGCGGTGCGGCCACACCACAGCCGTATCAAGATCATCGGGGAGAGCATCGACGCATGCCCGGGGCAACTACGTCACCAGGAAGGGCTACAAGAGCGACTGCGGCGGTTCGGCAGGGTGCAGTCCGGCGGAATGAGAACTGCAGTGTGTAACGCTGTCGCCTTGCTTTTTTAGTTTACGTCGGTGACAAGTGTTCCCTGATATCTCCAAGCTGCCAGTCAGCGGACGGCGGTGCGGCCACACCACAGCCGTATCAAGATCATCGGGGAGAGCATCGACGCATGCCCGGGGCAACTACGTCACCAGGAAGGGCTACAAGAGCGACTGCGGCGGTTCGGCAGGGTGCAGTCCGGCGGAATGAGAACTGCAGTGTGTAACGCTGTCGCCTTGCTTTTTTAGTTTACGTCGGTGACAAGTGTTCCCTGATATCTCCAAGCTGCCAGTCAGCGGACGGCGGTGCGGCCACACCACAGCCGTATCAAGATCATCGGGGAGAGCATCGACGCATGCCCGGGGCAACTACGTCACCAGGAAGGGCTACAAGAGCGACTGCGGCGGTTCGGCAGGGTGCAGTCCGGCGGAATGAGAACTGCAGTGTGTAACGCTGTCGCCTTGCTTTTTAGTTTACGTCGGTGACAAGTGTTCCCTGATATCTCCAAGCTGCCAGTCAGCGGACGGCGGTGCGGCCACACCACAGCCGTATCAAGATCATCGGGGAGAGCATCGACGCATGCCCGGGGCAACTACGTCACCAGGAAGGGCTACAAGAGCGACTGCGGCGGTTCGGCAGGGTGCAGTCCGGCGGAATGAGAACTGCAGTGTGTAACGCTGTCGCCTTGCTTTTTTAGTTTACGTCGGTGACAAGTGTTCCCTGATATCTCCAAGCTGCCAGTCAGCGGACGGCGGTGCGGCCACACCACAGCCGTATCAAGATCATCGGGGAGAGCATCGACGCATGCCCGGGGCAACTACGTCACCAGGAAGGGCTACAAGAGCGACTGCGGCGGTTCGGCAGGGTGCAGTCCGGCGGAATGAGAACTGCAGTGTGTAACGCTGTCGCCTTGCTTTTTTAGTTTACGTCGGTGACAAGTGTTCCCTGATATCTCCAAGCTGCCAGTCAGCGGACGGCGGTGCGGCCACACCACAGCCGTATCAAGATCATCGGGGAGAGCATCGACGCATGCCCGGGGCAACTACGTCACCAGGAAGGGCTACAAGAGCGACTGCGGCGGTTCGGCAGGGTGCAGTCCGGCGGAATGAGAACTGCAGTGTGTAACGCTGTCGCCTTGCTTTTTTAGTTTACGTCGGTGACAAGTGTTCCCTGATATCTCCAAGCTGCCAGTCAGCGGACGGCGGTGCGGCCACACCACAGCCGTATCAAGATCATCGGGGAGAGCATCGACGCATGCCCGGGGCAACTACGTCACCAGGAAGGGCTACAAGAGCGACTGCGGCGGTTCGGCAGGGTGCAGTCCGGCGGAATGAGAACTGCAGTGTGTAACGCTGTCGCCTTGCTTTTTTAGTTTACGTCGGTGACAAGTGTTCCCTGATATCTCCAAGCTGCCAGTCAGCGGACGGCGGTGCGGCCACACCACAGCCGTATCAAGATCATCGGGGAGAGCATCGACGCATGCCCGGGGCAACTACGTCACCAGGAAGGGCTACAAGAGCGACTGCGGCGGTTCGGCAGGGTGCAGTCCGGCGGAATGAGAACTGCAGTGTGTAACGCTGTCGCCTTGCTTTTTTAGTTTACGTCGGTGACAAGTGTTCCCTGATATCTCCAAGCTGCCAGTCAGCGGACGGCGGTGCGGCCACACCACAGCCGTATCAAGATCATCGGGGAGAGCATCGACGCATGCCCGGGGCAACTACGTCACCAGGAAGGGCTACAAGAGCGACTGCGGCGGTTCGGCAGGGTGCAGTCCGGCGGAATGAGAACTGCAGTGTGTAACGCTGTCGCCTTGCTTTTTTAGTTTACGTCGGTGACAAGTGTTCCCTGATATCTCCAAGCTGCCAGTCAGCGGACGGCGGTGCGGCCACACCACAGCCGTATCAAGATCATCGGGGAGAGCATCGACGCATGCCCGGGGCAACTACGTCACCAGGAAGGGCTACAAGAGCGACTGCGGCGGTTCGGCAGGGTGCAGTCCGGCGGAATGAGAACTGCAGTGTGTAACGCTGTCGCCTTGCTTTTTTAGTTTACGTCGGTGACAAGTGTTCCCTGATATCTCCAAGCTGCCAGTCAGCGGACGGCGGTGCGGCCACACCACAGCCGTATCAAGATCATCGGGGAGAGCATCGACGCATGCCCGGGGCAACTACGTCACCAGGAAGGGCTACAAGAGCGACTGCGGCGGTTCGGCAGGGTGCAGTCCGGCGGAATGAGAACTGCAGTGTGTAACGCTGTCGCCTTGCTTTTTTAGTTTACGTCGGTGACAAGTGTTCCCTGATATCTCCAAGCTGCCAGTCAGCGGACGGCGGTGCGGCCACACCACAGCCGTATCAAGATCATCGGGGAGAGCATCGACGCATGCCCGGGGCAACTACGTCACCAGGAAGGGCTACAAGAGCGACTGCGGCGGTTCGGCAGGGTGCAGTCCGGCGGAATGAGAACTGCAGTGTGTAACGCTGTCGCCTTGCTTTTTTAGTTTACGTCGGTGACAAGTGTTCCCTGATATCTCCAAGCTGCCAGTCAGCGGACGGCGGTGCGGCCACACCACAGCCGTATCAAGATCATCGGGGAGAGCATCGACGCATGCCCGGGGCAACTACGTCACCAGGAAGGGCTACAAGAGCGACTGCGGCGGTTCGGCAGGGTGCAGTCCGGCGGAATGAGAACTGCAGTGTGTAACGCTGTCGCCTTGCTTTTTTAGTTTACGTCGGTGACAAGTGTTCCCTGATATCTCCAAGCTGCCAGTCAGCGGACGGCAGTGCGGCCACACCACAGCCGTATCAAGATCATCGGGGAGAGCATCGACGCATGCCCGGGGCAACTACGTCACCAGGAAGGGCTACAAGAGCGACTGCGGCGGTTCGGCAGGGTGCAGTCCGGCGGAATGAGAACTGCAGTGTGTAACGCTGTCGCCTTGCTTTTTTAGTTTACGTCGGTGACAAGTGTTCCCTGATATCTCCAAGCTGCCAGTCAGCGGACGGCGGTGCGGCCACACCACAGCCGTATCAAGATCATCGGGGAGAGCATCGACGCATGCCCGGGGCAACTACGTCACCAGGAAGGGCTACAAGAGCGACTGCGGCGGTTCGGCAGGGTGCAGTCCGGCGGAATGAGAACTGCAGTGTGTAACGCTGTCGCCTTGCTTTTTTAGTTTACGTCGGTGACAAGTGTTCCCTGATATCTCCAAGCTGCCAGTCAGCGGACGGCGGTGCGGCCACACCACAGCCGTATCAAGATCATCGGGGAGAGCATCGACGCATGCCCGGGGCAACTACGTCACCAGGAAGGGCTACAAGAGCGACTGCGGCGGTTCGGCAGGGTGCAGTCCGGCGGAATGAGAACTGCAGTGTGTAACGCTGTCGCCTTGCTTTTTAGTTTACGTCGGTGACAAGTGTTCCCTGATATCTCCAAGCTGCCAGTCAGCGGACGGCGGTGCGGCCACACCACAGCCGTATCAAGATCATCGGGGAGAGCATCGACGCATGCCCGGGGCAACTACGTCACCAGGAAGGGCTACAAGAGCGACTGCGGCGGTTCGGCAGGGTGCAGTCCGGCGGAATGAGAACTGCAGTGTGTAACGCTGTCGCCTTGCTTTTTTAGTTTACGTCGGTGACAAGTGTTCCCTGATATCTCCAAGCTGCCAGTCAGCGGACGGCGGTGCGGCCACACCACAGCCGTATCAAGATCATCGGGGAGAGCATCGACGCATGCCCGGGGCAACTACGTCACCAGGAAGGGCTACAAGAGCGACTGCGGCGGTTCGGCAGGGTGCAGTCCGGCGGAATGAGAACTGCAGTGTGTAACGCTGTCGCCTTGCTTTTTTAGTTTACGTCGGTGACAAGTGTTCCCTGATATCTCCAAGCTGCCAGTCAGCGGACGGCGGTGCGGCCACACCACAGCCGTATCAAGATCATCGGGGAGAGCATCGACGCATGCCCGGGGCAACTACGTCACCAGGAAGGGCTACAAGAGCGACTGCGGCGGTTCGGCAGGGTGCAGTCCGGCGGAATGAGAACTGCAGTGTGTAACGCTGTCGCCTTGCTTTTTTAGTTTACGTCGGTGACAAGTGTTCCCTGATATCTCCAAGCTGCCAGTCAGCGGACGGCGGTGCGGCCACACCACAGCCGTATCAAGATCATCGGGGAGAGCATCGACGCATGCCCGGGGCAACTACGTCACCAGGAAGGGCTACAAGAGCGACTGCGGCGGTTCGGCAGGGTGCAGTCCGGCGGAATGAGAACTGCAGTGTGTAACGCTGTCGCCTTGCTTTTAGTTTACGTCGGTGACAAGTGTTCCCTGATATCTCCAAGCTGCCAGTCAGCGGACGGCGGTGCGGCCACACCACAGCCGTATCAAGATCATCGGGGAGAGCATCGACGCATGCCCGGGGCAACTACGTCACCA
Source organism: Ixodes ricinus (assembly GCA_037355805.1). Classification (NCBI taxonomy): domain Eukaryota; kingdom Metazoa; phylum Arthropoda; class Arachnida; order Ixodida; family Ixodidae; genus Ixodes; species Ixodes ricinus. Next base: position 41,826 of record JAZHYW010046569.1, read on the forward strand.
GGAAGGGCTACAAGAGCGACTGCGGCGGTTCGGCAGGGTGCGACAGCAGCAGCGGCAGTACGCTGCACTGAGACTAAACGCCTCATCTCGACATTTCAGTTACGGAGCACACTTCTACCGGACTTCATCGCCCTGAAACACCGTCATCGTGCCCTGGATCATCTACTCATGCCTGTGACCGGGAGCTTCATCGGCGATTGGTGAAAGAAATCAGCGCCATCTGCACGTGGCTGTGCTTGGGAGCACCGCCGGCAATTGGCAGATAGGACCGGCGTCACCGCGGCACGTCATCACCCCTTGTGCTATATAGGAGGCGCTCTGGGCTCGCGGACGCACAGCAGCAGCGGCAGTACGCTGCACTGAGACTAAACGCCTCATCTCGACATTTCAGTTACGGAGCACACTTCTACCGGACTTCATCGCCCTGAAACACCGTCATCGTGCCCTGGATCATCTACTCATGCCTGTGACCGGGAGCTTCATCGGCGATTGGTGAAGGAAATCAGCGCCATCTGCACGTGGCTGTGCTTGGGAGCACCGCCGGCAATTGGCAGATAGGACCGGCGTCACCGCGGCACGTCATCACCCCTTGTGCTATATAGGAGGCACTCTGGGCTCGCGGACGCACAGCAGCAGCGGCAGTACGCTGCACTGAGACTAAACGCCTCATCTCGACATTTCAGGTTGGTCTTTCTTCACGTTGTATAAATCTTTTTCTCTGTGATTCACTGCTGCTGCTGCTGCTGCTGTGTTTTGTTTCGTGGTTTTTTGCTGTGTTTTTTGTGTTTATTACGTGATTCTGTTTTACAAACAAAATGGCCGATGATACAGATGTTATATGTCTGGCATGTACTGAAGAAATGTCAGAAAGTGAATTACAGATTAAATGCACTGAGTGTCAATACTCTTATCACTTAGGCAATTGTGCAGGAATTTCCGAAGCGACACTTAAAAAGAATGCAAATATCCGAAAAACATGGCGGTGCCAGACTTGCAGAGCTGCTAAGTCTCGGAGCAGTCAAAGCAGTAGGCCACCTAAAGAACAAGGTGCCGCTTCCGGTACTCAGAGCGACGTGCAAACCAGTGAAGTCAATGTAGCTGTTCTCCTGGTTGGCATGAATGCTAAACTTGACACACTTTTAAACCTTAAGGAAACAGTAGATGGAATGGAAAAGTCACTCCAGCATATGTCAGACAACTATGACGTCATGCTCAAGCGCGTTGGTGAACAGGACGAAGAAATAAAAAGTTTGAAGAAAAGGGTTACAAACTTGGAAAAGACGAACGCGGACATGGAAATCGAACACTTAAAGCAAAAAGTGCACGATCTTGAATGGAGAAATCGCAGGCAGAACCTTGAACTCCATGGGATTCCTGCAAGCGAAAATGAAGATCTTCTGTCTAAAATAAATGAAGTGGCAAAGAACCTGGATGTGCCTGACCTGACATCGGATCAAATTATCGCAGCACACAGACTTCCCTCACGTGCAGACAAGATCCCCGGAGTCATTGTTCGCTTTGTCAGTCAGGCGACACGCGATATGTGGCTAGACCGGCGGTCACGGCTAAGAAATGCTCGGAGTAAGACACATATCTCGGAAAACCTAACGCAGCAAGATAAGGCGCTACTGTGGGATGCGAAAGAATGGGCAAAAACAAACAGGTTCCAGTACGCTTGGTATAAAAACGGCAAGATTCTTGTCAGGGAGAAGGACGGAACTCAAGCACATCTAATTAAGACTAAGGATGACTTGCAAAAATTGGAGTAGTTTCGCTTTGGGTATTGCATTTTTTTTAACTTCACTCGCAATGACAGACTTATCTTACTTATTGCCTAATGAGGTTGTTAAAATTTTTAACGACCAATCAAAAGGGCCTTTTTCGTTATTTCATTTAAATGTTCAATCAGTGCGAAATAAGTTTGATGAACTTAGCATCTTTCTTGACAGTTTTACATTTTCTTTTGATATAATAATGCTAACTGAAACATGGTATAACCAGAGTGATGAAGTGGACCAACTAGAGAAGTATGCAGTATTCAATTTAAATCGTAGCAACAAAGTAGGAGGAGGAGTATGTATGTACGTTAAAAAAGACCTTGAATATAATATTGTTAGTGATTTCACAGCGACAACAAATGACTATGAGATTTTAACTTTACAACACGATAAATTTGTATTTTCTGTCGTCTATCGACCGCCATCGGGGAATGTTGCGACCTTCCTTGAATTTCTTGAAGATTTTTTAAAGGTTGTTGGTGAAAATAAATCGTGTCTTTATCTTGGCGGTGATTTTAATATAGACATGCTTACCTCTTCTAAACATCAGCTTGATTTAATGTCTCTGTATCAGTCATATGGATTGTCTAATGTTATTTCACTGCCTACTCGTATAGCGCCTCTGCATGACACGTTGCTTGATTTATTTTTAACGAATGTTCCCACCACAGAGATACTTGCTGGCGTGATCGGGGTAACGATTAGCGATCACCTGCCGATCTTTATGTTTAGTAATGTAAATTTCAACAGCAGAAAAACTAGTGCTGCTCAATCTTTTTTTAGAAACATCAGCACGAAAAACTTGCAACATTTTGAACAACAGATATTTTCTGCGAACTGGAGTGCGGTGTTGTCTAGCGTATCAGCTGACGAAGCATTTGATTACTTTCTCGATAAGTTTATTATGATATACGACCGTTGCTTCCCCTACCAACAGCGAAATATTTCCCGCAAGTCACGTAAACCATGGGTTACGTCAGAAATAAGAAAAATGATAAATAAGAAAAATACTTTTTACCATCAATTCGTACGTAGCAGAGACGTTAGCGTGTTGGCTAAATTTAAGGAACAAAGAAATCAGTGTACAAGGGCCGTAAGGCAGTCAAAACGTTCTTATTTTAACAATTTATTTCAAGGTGTAAACAGATCCGATGATATGTGGAAAAAATTGAACGGTATACTTAAGAATGGGCCGCACAAGGAGATAATCACGAAAATCAAAATTGAAGGCACCGATATAGATGGGGAAGCTTTAGCTGAGAAATTTAATGAACATTTTGTTAAGCCCGCTCAAAGTGTGTGTTCTATGAGTGCCTCCAGATACATGCTTAGTGTTTCTGACAGCTTATTTCTTACCCCAACCGACGAAGAGGAAGTATTCTCAGCGTTTCAAAACTTAAAAAACAGTAAAAGCTTCGATATATACGACCTTCAAATAAAACCAATTAAACATGTATTGCGGGCGATTTTACCCTATTTAACTCACATATTCAATTTAGCACTTAAGTATGGTACCTTTCCAAAAAAAATGCAGATAGCAAAGGTGACTGTAATATATAAAACCGGTGATAAGAATGACTTAGGAAATTATCGACCTATTTCGGTTTTACCCATATTTTCCAAGGGATTAGAAAAAATCATACATCAAAGGCTTAATAATTTT
>JAZHYW010046570.1:0-89555 GCA_037355805.1 Ixodes ricinus
CTGCTGCCGCTTCCCATGCAACCTCCTCAGAATTTACGGCTCTCCTGCTGGCCGCCAGAGAAAACTTGGTACCAGTGTTGTTGCATCTGTAGGGTCATCTTTGGTTAAAGCTGACGGAGAAAATCTGGCAACGGGGCAACGCCGATACGCTGGTGCCAGAGCCGGTTTGCTTCGCTGTTTTTGGCGGTCGGAGCAAGTCTAGCAACAACGTACGTTGTTTTGCTTCGACGGGAAGCCAGCAACAACGCACGTTGTTTCGCTTCGCCGGGAAGCCAGAAGCTCCGCTGTTTGCGAACACATGTAGCGAGGATGTGACCGGAGAAGTGCCCCTGTGGATGTTCCCGGAAGACGGAAAGTGTCATTCGTAATCGTCGTGTGTGCTTTGAAGCGAAGGGGAGTCGCCGGATCCACGAGTGCGCGACCACAAGCCAAGGTTCACGACAGCGACGCGTTGACTTCGGCGATCTCGTTCTGTTTGGTGCAACACGGCGATGCGACAAAGAGCTGAAACGTTCGTGGTGTGTGTGCGGTGCTGGAGGCAGAAAGCCACATTAACCCGGAGCGCAAATTAGTTGCTGGGCGTTGAGTTTAACGGGTTCAGTTCCGTCGTCGTCAGCTGATCCAGTCCAGCTGGGGCGAGCGTCTTTAAAAGTAAATCTTCCTTCGTTCCGTTTCAAAACGTCGAAGATTCCCGACGGCATACCGTGAGTAAAAAGGTGCGGGCGTTTTCAACAAAATTACGTCGTTTTAATTGAACAATGGACTCTGGATTGTTGTCCTAAATCTGCCGCTTTATGCTTCGCGCTGTTGGACTGCGTTTCCGCAGCGACGTGTTTGCACAGCGACGCGCACCGCTCGAGTAGATGATTCGGTCCTGCAAACGACCGGTTATACAGAATTTCAGGGAAACATAAGTTATCACCGATATTTAAATTTTCCTGCAAATTAGTGTGAGAGTTTGTTGCGCTCATCATGCGGTGTGAATAAATTTGGGCAAGATTTCCTACCTGCCCACAGACGCATGAACTGAGACCATTTTTTACGTAGTGAACATAGTGCTTTATTTGTTTTAGGGGAGGAGGCGTTGGTGCATTTAATCTGGTACAATCACTTGAAAGTTCATACATAGGGAGAGCGAGCAAGCTTTCCCAACTTCGTCTCTCTTCTCTGGCATTGCCCCTAGTTTCAAATTTCAGTACACATACCTACTAGCAGGTACAAACTGCTCTAAAGCAGGTAAAAGTCTGGGAAGTCGGGACGGTGCGGACTCCGTGTTTCGCGCTTTTCGCAAGGTGAGTGGGGAAGTGCTTTTTGCGAGGAGTGCGGAATACGCAGACGATTTCGTTGAAAATTCCCGCGTCGTTTGGCGCGTCTCCTCGTATTTCATTTATTTCGGCTCGGGAGGGAACCGGGGTGCCGCAGATAGGCCGAAGGCCCATACCGGGTGGCCTGCAACCTCGGCGGGCGTCACAAGGGGCGGGGGGGGGGGGGGGGGGGGGGCGGCCCGCGGGTGCAGCGCTCGGGGGGGGGGGTCGCGGCGGGCCACGAGGGCGGGGGGGGGGGGGAAGGGGGAGGAGTCGCGGCGGGCTATGCGAGAGCGGGGGGGGGGGGGGGCGGGTGGGCTACCGAAAGCGGGGGGGGGGTGTCGTGGCAGGCTACCGCCCCGGGTGCCGCTGACTCTCGTGACGCCACTGCTGCAACACCCAAACTAATATTTAAAAAAAAAATTAAAAAAAGGGTGGGGGGGGGGGGGGGGATAAGATGATCTACAAAGGCGCAATCACAAGCCAAGATTTGCGATAGCTATGCGTTTGCTCTGGTGGGCCGTGGTTGTATTTTACCCTGCTCTGGAACGTTTACCCTGGAACGTTCACGGTTTGTGCCGGGCTCACGGTCTCCGAAACCGAAACCAGATCAGCGAGATAACTGCCTTGTGTACTCGCGGAAATGACGGAAGCAATAAGTTGTCGAAAAGCCCGTTTTTAAGGTTTCTGAACCTAGTAAACAAAATTAATATAATTAAACTTAGTTGTTTGTTTGCAGAGCGGACATATGTATCAACACAACAATACATTCTCTTTCCCAAACTAAAAGACAGTAGCACTCAGTCCGCCGTGTATGGCAGCAACTTCTTCAGCTGCTGGCAACGTAAGCGGCTCTCTAATGGCCGCCACCACGCGGTGAGCCGCTTCGCTTTCCCTCTTTCCCCCCCCTAACTTCCTTCGTAAAAAGCACAACGTTTTGTAGGCCCATGGAGCATAAGTTATCCAAGGGAGTGTTCCAGTTAAGTTTTGTATTAAATGTCTTACAGATTCGGTGCACTTATTTTCGACATGGTACTAAAATTCAAAAGGAGATTTCTTATGTGTTATTGTGAAAGCATAAGTTTTTCAGTAATTAATAATCATTTGCCACCTCTCACACCAATCAGCAACGCCGCACAAGTTTTCGTTCAGCAATAGTTGATCCGAACAGTTCTATAAATAATACAGTCGTCGGCAAACATTTTCACAGTCACGCCAAGGTCAAGACTATCAGCTAAATTACTTAACATAGATCAGAAACAAGGCTGGTCCCAGAACTGATTCCTGACTTACACCGATAGCACATCAAGATTCACTGATTGACAGCTGTTCAATTTCTACAAATTGCGTTCTATTTTTTATTTTATTTTTAGATATGCGGATATTTAAATCACAAGACGGGAAGCAGTGCCCACTCGCTGCAACTTTCTTAGTAGTGGGTGGTGCGGCACCCTGTCAAAAGCTTTGGATGGACCTAAAAATATTCCGTCAATTTGAACTCTATTTTTGATGGCATTCGCGAAGTCATGCACGACTTAGAAAGCTGAGTTGTAGTTGATAGCTTTTTTTCTAAATCCATACTGGAAGTGGACAAATCTATTATTGGATTACAGAAATAAAGTAATATGAGTGGAGAGGACGTTTACAGCTCCCACCAAAGCACAACTTTATCCACGCAGCCAATCAAAAAGCAGCCATCCTTCATCTAAGGATGCATTGAACAAAACAAATGAATACTGCGAGAAGTCATTTCCGCGTAACGTTTCAGAAAAGCGTTGAGGACATCTTCAGGGCACATGGTACCTTTTTACATCTATTTTTAAAAGAAGGGTTCGTTGATGTTTCATTTTATGTCTTCCATTAATGGTGTAGGATACACTGGTTCGATGGAATCACTGCTTACGTCTCGAAAATCAAAAAGCGCTTTGAAATGTGCTGTTAAACCTCATGAGCAATGTCATGAAGGTCGATGACTTCACAACAGTCAACATGAAGCTGGTCAATAGACCTATTGTTGCCCGACAGGTATCCCAAAAACCCTTACGGCGCATTTTTCATAATGTTCACCAACGTTTTTGCAAAAAAACTAATCGCGAGCGCTGCGTATTTTTTGCCTTAGAGAAACCGTGAGAGAAGATATGACGCTAATATTTCTTCTGGTTCCATTTGCGTTTTCGAGCGGGTTATCCAGGGGTTCCGCTGTTTATTATCTATTTATTTTTACTTAAGGCATGGTGCAGCAATTGTTCTTAAAGTATTCCATAAGGTTGCTACGTCACATCCCACCTCGAAGACTGAGGCACAAGTCAAGTGAATCTATAATAGCTTCGTCATCTGCGGAGGAAAAGTTGAAGACATGTTACGTGTGACTCTTTGTGATAGGGCAAAAGTTTGTAATAAGAAATATACCATACAAACTTGTGGTCAGATGTGCCATCCCAAACACTGACATTATTGTAATTTGGATCAACATAGTATAATATCTAGAATATTATCACTGCTCCGAGAAACTTGGGTACCTTCTGTAACAAGTTGAACAAGATTAAACTTCAACATAAATTCAAGTAATAAATTGCAACTTTTTACTTCCGTCGAGCCTGGGATGATGTGCCAGTTAATTGATGGAAGATTATAAAGTCACCCACCAGTATAACTTTTTAGCTTGGTTTGTATTTCCGCTGCATGTAAGACTGAATACTACAGATAACAGAAGGAACAAATCATAGAGAGGACGAAACACAGGTGAGTACATTCATTAAAGGAAGAGGGGGGGGGGGGTGCAACGATTTTAAGATTAAACGAATTTGCATGTCGGAATTTTTACGTTGTTTATCGTGTCCTCCGGAGGATAAAGAAAACATCTCCTTCATTACAAAATGTCGCGATTCCGCTGCATAATCGCAAAGCAAAAGTCGCGCTTTTTTCCCCACCTGCAGCCGCGAGTGGCAACCGAAGGAACTACGGCGAGAAGCTTACGTGACCTCGCTCGGCTCTACGCTGCAGCATAACACCCGCTGATGTCAGCAGAGAGAGGGAGAGGAAGCGTCCTCTGTGAGAGCACTTAGGAACCTACACGGCATCCCGAACTACGTCAATACGAGCGCGACCAGGTGTGACCCTGAAGACTGGGAGTGAGTTGAGGGGTGCCAGAAAAGCCAATATTTAGCTTTCATTTTCCTTTGTTTTTTTTACACAACAACTAGGACAAGCAGGCGAAATCGGTTTTCTGTTCTTTACTTCGGAAGTGTCAGAGGGCAACTTCCACAAATTTTTGACCGAAGTCCAGAAATCGTTGCACCAAGCGGGACATCAAGGCACCCTTGTTGCACCCCCCTCCTCCCCCCCCCTTTTAAAGAATGTGCTCGTCTGTGTTTCGTCCTCTCTGTGTTTTATTCTTTCTGTTACCTAGTATACATCCCCAACACGCTCGTTAGGAATACAAAGAGTGAATATTACATATAATCTAGTAATGACTCGGGCGATGAGGGGGACCGATAGACTACACCCACGAGAGCCGAGAATCCTTGGCATTCAATTTGACACCATACAGTTTCGTTGTTAACTATTTTATCCATAATGACGCAGGAAATTTGATTTTTTAATATGAAAGCAAGAAATGGGTCGAGCTTTATTGAACTCTCCATTCAGTGGAGAAGCCAACTAGATCCCATGTAAACATGTTCAACAGATATTTGCCCAGTTAGGAACATATACTGACTGTTATTCGTAAAGGCTAACCAAAGCTTCAAAAAACAACGAAATTCCTGACAACTTGTCAAGGCACTTCAGCAACAACGAAAACATATTTGGGTGCCTGAATGATGTAAAATAAGTCGTGCAGCATTTTTTGTACCTTCATTAAGTACCAGTCTTAGGCAGTACAGAGTTGAAATTAAGAAGCAAAACAATCATTTTATAACATCGATCTTGCGTGTATGCTCAAGAATGACCCTAAAAAGTTCTGTAAAGTTATTAACCCTAAATCTGATACTGCAATCACACTTATAAATAACGGTGACACATTGGTTCAGGATGACGAATGTGCCGAATTTCTGAATGATGCTTTTTTTTCTATATTTACGCAAGAGAATAGCGAGGCCTTCTTTTCTCCTCTTCCCGCTATTCCTACACCCATGTCTGGATTTGTATTTGAACCGGCAGGCATCGCTAAACTCATTGACAACCTTAAAATCTCTTCATCAGCAGGCATAGATAACGTAAATGCAAAAATTCTAAAAAATGACGAAAGACTTAGGTAGCGTGATATTAGCTAAAATATTTTCACATCTCTTCAAGTAGACTTATGCCCGATGACTGGAAAATGGCAACGATTGTCCCGATTTTCAAAGATGGCGACAAATACTCCCGATTTAACTATCGATTCATCTCCCTAACAAGCGTCTCAAGCAAACTAATGGAGCATATTATCTACACCAACACCATTCAATTTCTGTCAGACAACTGTTTCATCAACCCATCCCAGCACGGCTTTCGAAAAGATTTTTCATGTGAAACTCAACTTGCATCGTTTACTCACGACATACATGTTATCCTTGATTCAAACATTCAAACTGACGCTATCTTCCTGGACTTTGCCAAAGCATTTGATAAGGTTCCTCATAGACGACTCATATACAAGCTTTCTAAACTCAACTTAGATTCCTCGATTCTGAACTGGATCATTCACTTTTGAACTAACAGACAGCAACTTGTTACCGCTAACCAGTCACCATCTTCTCTTGCTCCAGTCACTTCAGGTGTTCCTCAAGGATCGGTCCTCGAACCCCTTCTATTTTTAATTTACATTAATGACATGCCTAAATCAATAACATCGCATGTTCGTCTTTTCGCTGACGACTGTGTCATCTATCGCCAAGTGACCAACCCATCAGATCACCTGCTCATCCAAGATGACCTCAACCGCATCCAAGCATGGTGCAATACATGGCAGATGTGTCTCAACGTCCATAAGTGCAAGCTTGTGTCTTTTGCATGTCGCTTTAAACCCTCTATGTTTTCCTACTCTCTTAACAGCGTTCCTTTGGAAAAAAACTAATTCCTACAAGTATCTCTGAGTTCATCTTACATCCGATCTTTCCTGGGACACTCATATCAGTCACACCATATCCTCTGCTAATCGCTCTTTAGGTTTTCTGAGGCGCAACTTGAAACTGGCCCCTCCTCACATAAAACAACTTGCTTACTCATCCCCTATCCGCCCTAAACTGGAATACGTATCTGCTATCTGGGACCCGCACCAAGCCTACCTCATCAATAACATCGAATCAGTTCAGCGTCGAGCATTACGTTTTATTTACTCCCCCTTTTCTCTGAACGCCGCCATTTAACTAGGTTATCTCTTTTTCACAATTTTCTTTTTACAGCCCGTACCTCCGATTATTATACATCGTTCTTTCTGTACGCCGCAACCGTCGCACGGGTCACAATCTCGATGTACAGCGTCCAAAGGCAAGAACCGCCACATTTCAGAACTAATTTTTTCACGTACAGCCTTTGATTGGAACGGGCTGTCCCAGAACATAGTAACTACTGATGACTCATTAGAATTTAAAGAATTAATACGTGCAATCGCGTTCCGTATATTTGTTGTGTTTTTTTTTGTGTGTGTTTGCATACTAATCTTCTTGACAATTATTGTTTTATTTTACACGCAAATTTGCTTTTGTGACATTGTACCCTTCTTTTGTTGGTGTTTGTTGTATGCCACCCCTTATGTAACACCCGCTATGGGGGTCCTTAAGGTATTTAAATAAATAAATAAATAGACGTTGATAGCGTGCAAAACACCCATATTCGTTTTCCCCTCCGCGCAATGGCAGACGCAGAAACAAATTAAGAAAAGAAACAGCTTTCCCCTTCTCAAGCGGCTACGTGACCTGACGCTAATTATGTTCCTCATAGTCATGCGCTGGGGTTGGCAAAGCATAGAACATGGGCTGAGCTTCAGACATTGTTAGAGTTCGGCTATTCTCATCTCTGATTGAACACGAGCCGTTACCCGAATGTTTGGCGATGCTGATTGTCGTGAACCCGAGCACTGAACTCGGGGTCATGTAAATCGCGTACGTCAGGGTGTCACGTGACTCTCGGTGTGAAGTCGTGATGTCATGTTACGTCACGGTGTCAACAAGGTTAATACATCTAGTGGCTTTCTCAAATCAAATTGACTTGACGCAGTGAGTCACGTGACGTGAGATTACTTGACAGCATGTCTTGACACCATGACGCCACGCGACGCATGGTTATTGTAGTGGCCCGCTCTAGCGTGACTGAAAAATACCTTCTTTTATATGTATATCTCGGAGCGCGAGCACTATATACGCCGACCACGCCGCGGGCTGGCGCTCTGGCGAGCGCGGAATTAAAGTTCGATTCTCAATGCCGTGGTGGTCTGACGTTCCTACAGTTGCTCAGTGCCAATACAAAAGCGCCACGAAGACCCACATAGAAATACAGCTGCCAATTTAGCATTCCCAAAGAGTATTCATTTTGTGACACTGACAAAAAAGCAAAAAATAAACAAATAAATATATATATAGCTTAAATCGTTTGAAATTGGTTGCCTTTTTTTTTCATGGTCAGTTTTAAGATGACGTTGAGGATTGCGGTTCGGTTCGGTTCCGGTTCGGCTCAAAATAATGGTTCGGTTCCGGATTTCGGTTCGTTTCTGGTTCGACACCCTGCCGCATTCGTATCCCCCCCCCTTTTTTTTCCGTAAAACAATTCCTGGCGTCGTGCGGAGCCCCGCCTGTGGAATTCGTACGGAGGACGAAACAGACTTGCGAAGGAAAGCAAAACATAATACAAAATACAACACGATTCGTCGTGAAAGTATCTAATAAGTAGGGGTGTGCGAATATTCGAAATTTCGAATACGAATCGAATATTTTCCTTATTCGAAACGTATTCGATTCGAAAATTTCATATTCTGAAGTTCCCGAATATTCAGCCAAAGCCGAATATTCGGGGAAAATGGCGAATATTCGCACAAACTGCGAATATTCGAGCAAGTAACGAATAATCTGCCTGCCACGCATTTTCCTATGAATATGTTTATTCACTGAGGAGGCGTATGATGCGTGCTATCGGTCTGCTCCGTTTCTATCTGTCCGATGGCAGCATGACAAGATCAGTTTCTTTTTCACCAAGCCCTTTGTTGTGTGACTTTTATAGCATTATGTGACGTAATTGCGCGTTCTATAAATTGATACAATAAAATAAACCTCGAGAGTGAAATATAAATATAAAATAAATCTCGAGAGTGTTAGCTAATATAAATGTTTGAAAATTAAAGAAAGAAAAAGCTGGGTGCGAGCAGAACGTTGCATTGCCATCGACAAAAACTCCTGCCACTCCCACGCAGTCAGAACTAGGGATGTCGCGAACCTTCCCAGGTTCGAGTTCGACCAAGTTCGACTTTTTCGAACTTTCAACGTGATGTTCGACAAAGGTTCGACTGAAGTTCAACTTTGTGTGCATGCACGAAAATTAAAAACAAAAAACAAAAAAAAACAGTTGATTCCATTAGGCGGTGGAAAAGTGCAATATTTGTTGGGTTTATTGGTATCACTGGTTTACATTAATAACTGATGAAAGCGTTAGAAGTGCATCTTTTCGCTTTTATACGCTATAAACCTTGGTAACCATTCTATAAAATAAAAAAATAAACTACCTTCCAAATTATTTGTTTCCTAAAATTCGAAATATTCGTGTAGCGGCCGGGCAACACTGTTCATCGAACTTCCTCAAACTTTAGTGAAATTTCGCAAGTTCCCCGAGTGAAAGGGTCTTTCTACTGGCGGAAATGTTGTCACGGCGCATAGGGAGCGCTTACTTTCTGAACAGGTTGAGCAGTTAATTTTCCTACACGAGAATTTGTAATGAGTGCATTACTAGAAGTATCTTTAGCCTGCTGCAGCCCAGTAAAATGCAGTTGCATTGATTTATATTAAAGAGGCAATAAAACCTGCAGTTACCTCTTGTTTTGCAATTTTTCATTACTAGACACATATTCGATATTCGATTCGATATTCGAAGCCCGTTTTTTGTCCTATTCGTATTCGATTCGTATTCGAAAATTTCAATATTCGCACACCCCTACTAATAAGCGGTTCGAGCACATGTACCATTGAATTCGCCCACTCCATTTTGCTCTGTTTTAGTATAAACTCTAATTCCCAGTTGTTTTTGTCTTGGATATGGATGGAAACTTGCACCTTTTTTGCACATGGTTGAAAAAACCCCGAGACTGTGGGTAAACGACAGAACACTAAAAAGTACACCAGCTCGTTTGCGCCCTTACATTTTGTTCATTAAACCTTTTTTGGTCGTGTATGTTGTGCCACCGGTGTCAGAACAATAGCGGGACTCCCTTTCCGGAGATGCAATGGGGGACAGCAGGGCTTGGGCCACGGGCGAGGTGCCGCGGGCGAGTTGCCGCGAAAGGCGTCTACGGGTGGGCCAGGTGGGTTAATATATTTTTAACGAGCCATCCGTAGACTGTCACCGCGAAGCGTAGTAAACGGGAGGGGGGGGGGGCGGGGGGGTTACACGCGCTTTATGCAGTGGTATACCCGCCGTCCCCCACTGCGCCTCCGGAAAGGGCGGCCCCTCTGGTACGAGAGATACATTTTCGTTTTTCGCGTAGCGCAGATGTCGGTTCATCGCATCACCCGTGCCTTTTGCCCACCTGTACGTGGCAGTCCAGTTGATCAACGGCCCCGCAGAACGGACGTAGGTGTTGATCGGATTCTCCAGGAGGTAGAGGATCCAGATCTGGTGCCTCGCCTCGGGCTTCCTCTCCCTGGCCGAGAAGTGGTCCTTGAAGATGACCGCGTCGATGCTATTGTCTGTCCACATGTCCCCGGTCTCCGAGTAGACCTTGCACGCTTTGACGGGGCACTTGTCCCTCAGGAAGAGGGCCTGGCCCTCCAGGAAGTCGTGCCAGCCGCCCCGAAGTACTATCTTCTTCAGCCGGACATCTGCGACCGCAGATGAGGTCATCAGTGTGGCCCGCTTGCTTGGGGCTCGAGGTCACCGATATTTCACTGGGAGTGGCAGATTTGCATAAAAAAAGAGGGGGCGCGATGCCTCTCCCCCCCCCCCCCCACGCACACACCCACCCACCAGAGTGTCCAAAGGCAAATTTGGTCTATGAAAAAGAGGGCCTATATTCATTTTTCTTTAGGAAAAAAATGTCTCGTTCTTGTTGAAATGCCAATTATTTTAGTCAGCGATGTCACCTGACCCATAAATCTGCCCCTGCTGGGGGTGTCCAGCCCCTAAATACCGTCTAATGAAAGCTACTCTAGTGGAAAGCTCTCAGTCGGGACTAAGCCAGGCGCTAAAAATGGGCATTTACGAATTACGTCCCCTCTGCAATATGGATAAAAAAGCACCGATGTCGTTTTCGCGCTAACACTGTCGCGCGGTGTACAGGGCATGGGAGATAAGAGGTTATTCTCCCAAACAATCGTTAAGTCTAGTCTTGTGCGAATAGTGGATTTTGAGTTCGAAAGCGAATTCGAAGCGAATAGTGATTTTGGCCGTATATGTTTTGATTCGAATACCGAATAGTTTTTCCACGCCTTTCACTACCATAGCATAATCAATGCTTAGACGAAAACCCAGCTAAACTTCTGAAGGTTGTTCCACTTGTTCATTTATAAGCTAAGTTTAATCTATCTATATTTATGAATTGTGACCTCAGAAGGTCTAATGTCTTGGGATGGCAAGCAAATGGCAGATTTGACATAAGGGGATACACACCCTGGGGAGGTCAACTTTTGAACCCTTGGCTTAAAATTAATTAAATTTACACGGTAGGCTGGTGGTCATGCTAGAGGGTGCATAACAAAATTTCAGGTCTGTCGGTTAAGTAGGAAGGAAATTAGAGCAGCTTTTATCAGCAACACGCCTACATTGTTTAGTTAATCTATCGTCGGAAAACTATCACAATATTCAAGATTTTTATTCGCTAGATATGCAGCAGAATGCCTAGAGGGTGCGGCTATGGAAAGTGTTTTGTAAAAAGTCATTTATTTCTATAACTTTTCTCTTCTGTAAAATTGGTCAACTTTTTTATCTTCTGTGTCTTCGACAAAATGTCAACATTTTTTTATAAAAGACACCCGTAAAGTGACAAAAAAATCCATAGCCGCATTCCTTATTAAATTTCAGTCATGAAAAGTGAAGAACGAGCCTTCCCTGTATTGCCATTATCAAACGATAGGTTGACTAAAATGGAATTTATACCAAAAAGTGGGACGGAGAAAAATTGTTCAAAGTGCTCCAAACCCTACCTTTTCTTTAGCTTCGGTGGTCAGAAAATAATTTATAAAAAATTAACTATGCAGTGTAAACTAATCAAACTTTCTGGAAATACTCTCTGGATGTCGGTGGGTGTAATTATGTCTTTTTCCAAAATCAACGTTTTTTGCAGAAATCCAATTGAGCGAATTCACGAATCTCGCTTTAAAAAATATTCCTTCTTTAATCTCGAGTTAAAAGAGAAAGAATCGCGCATGATGAATGCAGGTTTTAAGGACATCTCCGACTAAGATAGTATACTCTTGCATAAGTCAGTTTAATTTTGAAACTTTTACTACAATGTAGACATACACATTCACGAAGTTTCTATTTATTTTCATATACAGCCGACACGCGTGCACCATCCCGCTTTAAATGTATGCTTTTCTTCCAAGCAGGCAATTGCGATATTCATACTTTTCAAAGTGTTTATCGCGGTGGATTACCCCGTTGAGTGCGCTTCTCCCGAGCACCGATGTAATGCAGAGAAGCAACACACGCGCAGCTCGGTTTTGCGGGTATTGCTTCTCCGCAGTGCACCGGTGCTCGGGGAGAAGCGCGCTCAACGGGGCTAACCCGACGCAATCAACACTTCGAAAAACACGAATAGTGCAGTTCTTCTCGAAGCGAATATCGAATAGTGAATTATTCGAAACTACTATTCGAAATTTAAAATATTCGCACAACCCTAGTTATGTAAATTGGCTTTTGGATTTCGGGTGTGGAGACCTTTGGCGGCAGTCTGCAGGTGAGAGTAGTGCGGGGGCAGGTACATCAGTTGCTCCACGATGCGGTCGTCCCCGGAGCTGTCGGCTCGTGGCCAGATCTGAGGCAGGCGGGACAGCTTGCTGGACGGTTCGGGACGCAGCGACCCGTTGCGCATGAACCAGGGCAGGACACGTCGAGCCGCCAAAGAGTCCGGCGTGGCGTCGTGCAGGTGGTTCGCAGAAGGCTCGTCCCTGAGCCGAAGAGGATATGTTTATTGCGACCATATGTCTACAACCCTAAATTGTGTGTGTGCGTGTGTGGCCGGGGGGGGGGGGGGGTAGATGACGGCTGCAGATGGCAGAATGCTTACTCGCATACCCCACTGCTACGCATTTGAAGAACCATGTCATTGATTTCCCCATAATCTGGCTCAGACAATTAGAAGGGTGAGCGGTGTCACGCTCAAAAGTTCACGAGGCAAAAAGGTGTCCATTTTCGCAGCTCACCGAGTGATTCGATTAAAAGGAATCGATGATGGTGCTCCAAACGCGTAATCTCATCGCCTTCAATTCACCATCAGTCAAATTATTCAGATCTAACAGGTATCTCGGTATACCGTGACGACCATTAGCAACAATATTGCCTCGAAAATGAACCTCCAGCTGATAGTCCCTCACCCGCTAGCAGCTGACATTTAGATAAGAGGCTTGGCGCAACGAGGCGTGAGACAGTTTAAGGGTTCAGTTTTCGAGTCATTCCTTCCATTAAATCTGCCTCTTTCGTTCTTGGTTTGAACAGATATACCTGGGAGGCTAACGCTGGGCCTTTTGTCCATAGTTCGACAAATTCATCTTCAAAATATTTTTACAGCGCGTGCATGATTGGTTCGGCCGGTGACAGCAAACCCGCAAAGACAACGAGCGTCGTGACGATGCACTTTTGGGGCCGTCTGATTGGTTCCGTCGTAGAGTTAAGCCGATTTTATTCGACGCCTTATGGGCCATCGGAGCCGATTGAGGGCTGAAAGCGAGCCACGTAGTACGTGGCCTTCCGGTTGGGGCCGACGTTAGCTTGGCCTCAAGCGGCAGTGACGCAGTGTGAGCGCGGTCACTGCCGTATGCGGACCGCAAGTTCGTCTGCTTCTTGCTCAGGGGTTGCGATGATGTCAGAATGTCGAGCTCTTATTGGCTGATTAGAAAAAAGTAGTGGATAGCACTCAGGTCTACCCCCTATCCTTTCAATCAGAGCCAATCAGAGCTCGGCGTCGTTCTGACGTCATTGCAACTCCTGCACAAGAAGTAGCAGACGACTTGCTCTCCGCATACAGCGGACGACGGTGACGAGCCGCGCAAACAACTGAAAGAAAGGTCGGCCAGTGGAAAAGACGTTTAATTACGAGAGTATCAAAGCAGCTATCCATGAACTGGAAGACGCACTTTTCTTTCCGCAAAACGTGCTTTTTCGTGCGTGCGTTTTAGGCTTGTACCTCCAGGCACGTTGTCAGTCAACCGTCGCATTTCCACCGCACGACGTGTACGCTAGTTGGGCAAGCGAGAGCCGTCTAAAAGTAGGCCAACGGTGGAGCCAGATCGGACACGAGTGCTGCGTTCGGATAGCACTCGTGTTCTGCAGTCTCACTGAACGAAAATGAGTTCCGACAGGCGACCGCTGACGCGCAGCACTCGGCGCTAATCACGGCCCCGTCTTGGCGAAAATTCAGCATACGGCAATGCTCTGTATACGATGCGTTGGACCAGGGGCACTCGACTCGTCCAATACAAAGTTGGAGCCGAAAATTCGCGGAGCGCGCTCCATGGGACTTGAACGACAAAAAGCATGGCGTCATTGTCGTGAGAATCCAGTCGGCGCTCTCCATAACTTCGGCCCCATGCACCTTCTCACGTACAAAGAAAAAAAAACGCTAGCTCACTTTGGCCGGCAAGAAGGCGCTCCACAAGCACCGGGTTGTCATTTTCTCCGCATTACCATATCTAATTAGTCAGCAGTCCCGCATAGTAGCCGTGCGACGCTGGGCAAGCTGCGGTGATGTTGCTGATAGTTATATAGTTCCCACCTGAAGATCTGCCGCTCCATGATTCGCTTCACTCGCTCCGCGCGACCTTCTCGTCGAGACCCGTTCAGCCACTCAGCCCGTAGTCGCTCCTTGACCCAGGGCAGTCCGGCGTCAGCGAGGCTTCGCTGCGTCTCCAGCCTGAACTGGAACAGAAACAGGCTGGCGCCACTGACGAGGAGCGCGAACGCCAGGCAGCCCCTGAGCGTCGATGAACTGCGCATGGCCCTCGAGTGGCGCCGGACCAGGGTCGAGTACACCATGCTGAACCCCGATGGCGTGCACTGCTGAGGCTGTAGACGGCGAAAAGAAGGCTTACATGAGCAACGCGGTGGGGACCGCAGGCGGGAAAACTTACGGTGAGTTGGAACGTAAGCGATGTTGGTTTGTTTACGTCTGAGCGAAGAACGCGAATGCTGCAGGGACTCTTAACGACACGTGCAAGAACTTCTTTTTCTTTATTTTTCTTTTGTAATCAATGCTATTTTTTTTTTCTGTGACTGTAGCCGAAGGTGCGGGAGCGCGTGCTTGAGTGCTGATGTGCACGCGCACTCCTAACTCCTATCGTCGGAAATATTAGAGAAAGTTGTCCACGACTCACGAGTTTAGGGGGATCGTCCGTCCTGAAGTCTGTCTCAACGTGCAGGGAAATAGCCAACAAGGAAAATGCGAAGCCCTTCGGCGATCTGCTTGCCCACCTGCTTGTGACCTTCTTTGTTCAGTGTTAATGAATGATGCATGTAGTGGAACGTCGGATGTTTCCAATCACTTATAATTTCTCTCTCACATGGCGAGATGAGATCTGTTTATTCGTCTTGTCAATATTTGTAATACCCCCTTTGCTCATTAGGTAAATTCTGCTGAGTGTAAAAGAGTTTGCAAGTCCAATTTTACACAGCAAAAAATGCTGTAATTCACGCGCAGCTAATAATCTAATTATTTAAAAAATTCAAACACCAACCAAGCCTTCTAGAGATTCTGCGTTTCGAAGCCTCTTCTTCAGGGGCGGCTACGGCTATGGTCGTTGAGGAGCAGTGTCCTTATCTCTTTTCATCTATGGTGGGTGTATCTGGTCTTCTACGGCCGTACCTTTTCAATAAGGTGACGAAGCCCGTTCACATGTGCGGATGGTAAAGCTCCGAGAGACCGATTGATGTTTTGTGGCGTTGTTTGAATATGCCAGGATTCGAGAAACAGTCTCGGGGATTTGTCTCAACGTCAATGATGCGTGTGCTGTCAAAGTCAATACGATGGTCCTTGACGTCGCAGTGCTCAGCGACCGCGCTACGCTCATGATCAAACTTGCGCACGTCGTTTTTGAGCTGACGGGTTTTCTCTGTCTGTTAGACAAATTTGTAATAGAATGTGCCATTAAAAAATAAATAAATAAATAAATAATAAAACAAATACAAAAAAAGCTGGGGAGAAAAGATGAATGACGTTTACAACACCCTGTAACGCCGAATTAGAGCACAGCTCTTGAGGAGGAGGAGGAAGGGTACTGAGGGGAGGGTATACCTTCTCCTCCCTCCTCCTCATCTCCTCATCCTACCTGCTACTCCTCCTCCCTCCTCCCATCCTCCTCCTCCCTCCCCCTCCTCCTTCCTCCTCCCTCTCCTCCTCCCTCCCCATTCCTTTTCCCCATCGTCCTCCCCCTCCTCCTTTATCCTCCCTCCCTCCACCTCCTCCCTCTTCCTCCCATCTCCTGCGCTCCTCCTTCCTCCTCCCCTTCCTCCTCCTATCTCCCCTCCTCCTCCCTCCACCTCATCCTCCTTCCCCTCCTTCCCTCCTCCCCCCTCCTTCCTCCTCAGCTTCCTCCTCTTCCCTCCCACTCCTCCTCATTCCCCTCCTCCTTCCTCCCTCCCCCCTCCTCCTCCCCTCCTCCTTTCCACGCGGTGCATTATGGGATATTTCCCATGATGCACCGCGCGGTTACGCCGACGCCGACGCCGACGCCGACGCCGACGGCGACGCCGCTCAAGCTGGAAACGGGCGCCTAAGAGCTGCGCTCTAAAACATTGTTTTTCCGTTGTTTAATTTCGCGATGTTCATTCTAATTTATATCCATCCCATTGTACGTGAGCCACAGAATGTAAGATTACAGGGCAAGAGGCATAGAAGGGCGTTTCGAAGTGTTTTGTACGTTGCAATCTCCTTGGGCACTCGCTCTGTACGTCTATCTCAATCAGGATCTCCGCGCTGTCACAGAAAAGGTGGCGTCGGCGTCGGTATCGGTGTCGCTGGCGTGGGAGGAAAAATTCTTCAGTGGTCGATACCGTCATGACGTCACAGTCACGTTCCCTCGCCTAAAACTTTCAAACAACCTGCAACACTCACGTGAAACGCGACATCACACGTGGAATAAAAGTGATTAAAACATGACATGTAAGGCAAATTATTGGTCGCCGCATATCTCAAAAGATTTCACTGTATAAAGTCATTAAATTGCCTTAAAGAAAAAATTCGAAGGATTTTAAACGCAGCGCTATTCGCACCCACGACCGACTACTGACACGTTAAACAGAGCGCGATTCACACCCACAATCGACTACCGACTGCCCCCATGTTACCGTTGTTGTTTCTAAGCCAGATAGACACGCTTCCGCGGCTTGGGGAACGAGCGGCGGTTTTAGTGTTTAACTATCGCGTTTTACACTTAAAGGCCAATCTTCAGCGTCCTCCTCGTCGTTTCAATGCACTTTTTGTTCTATATATATTGTTGGTTAGAACTGTTCTTCTAACGACATGTTTCAGGTACAACTGCACTTCAAAAGATTAGGACAGTAACTTAAAAAATGAAAGCCGTTTACAACTCCCTGTAACGCCGAATTAGAGCGCAGCTCTTGAGGAGGAGTAGGGAGGGGTACTGGGGGGTCAGATGACCTCGGAAGGGGGGGGGTCACGTGACCTCGGGGGGGGGTCACGTGACCTGGAGGGGGTCACGTGACGATGACGTCATCAGTGATGATGACGATGACAATGCGGATGACGTCATCGGCATCCGCATCGTCGTCATCACTGATGACGTCATCAGTGACGTCACTGATGACGTCATCGGCATCCGCAGCGTCATCGGCATCATCACAGATGACGTCACTGATGACGTCATCAGTGACGTCACTGATGACGTCATCGGCATCCGCATCGGCATCGTCACTGATGACGTCACTGGTGACGTCATCGGCATCCGTATCGTCATCGTCATCATCATTGATGACGTCACTGATGACGTCATCGTCACGTGACCCCCCAGGTCACGTGACCTGATGACGGACCGGTCACGTGACCCCCAGGGTCCTCCCGAAGGAACCCGAGGGCCTCCCGAGGTCCTCCCGAAGGAACCCGAGGGCCTCCCGAGGTCCTCCCGAAGGAACCCGAGGTCCTCCCGAGGTCCTCCCGAAGAAACCCGAGGTCCTCCCGAGGTCCTCCCGAAGGAACCCGAGGTCCTCCCGAGGTTCTCCCGAAGGAACCCGAGATCCTCCCGAGGTCCTCCCGAAGGAACCCGAGGTCCTCCCGAGGTCCTCCCGAAAGAACCCGAAGTCCTCCCGAGGTCCTCCCGAAGGAACCCGAGGTCCTTCGGGAGGACCTCGGGTTCCTTCGGGAAAATTTACCCATAATGCACCGCGCGGTTACGCCGACGGCGACGGCGACGGCGACGCCGACGCCGCTCAAGCCGGAAACGGGCGCCTAAGAGCTGCGCTCTAATAAATAAATAAATAATAAAACAAATACAAAAAAAAGCTGGGAGAAAAGATGAATGACGTTTACAACACCTTGTAACGCCGAATTAGAGCACAGCTCTTGAGGAGGAGGAGGGAAGGGTACTGAGGGGAGGGTATGCCTTTCCTCCCTCCTCCTCATATCCTCATCCTCCCTGCTACTCCTCCTCCCCCTCCCTCCTCCACCTCGTCATCGTCCTCCCCTCCTCCTCCTTCACCTCCTCCTCGTCCCGCTCATGCTTCAAGCTCCTCCTCCCCTCTCCTTCCTCTCCCCTAGTCCTCCTCCCCATCCCCGCTCGGTGCATCATGGGAAATGTCCCATAATGCACCGCGCGGTTACGCCGACGGCGACGGTGACGCCGACGCCGCTCAAGCCGGAAACAGGTGCCTAAGAGCTGCGCTCTAAAATATAAACTATACATCGTTCCATTCCTTCTTCTCTTGCCTTTATTTGTCTTCTTGTTTTCATGTGTTTTAAGAAGATGAAAAAGAGAGCAAGTCGGAAGTCTGCGCTGTGTCTGTGTCCTTCTACTTTGTGTTTTTTTGCGCCGTTTTAATTATATGTTTACTATACGGAACGTGTTTTTACATATAGTACGAGGACTTGCGCATAGAAGACAAAGGCCCGCGACTTTCTCCCTCAAACGCAATCACGAATGGACCCATGCGCCGCGTATAGCCTGCGTCGGCATCGCCGGCAAGAGAGAGAGAGAGTCAGAAAAGGAAGAACAGAGAGGTTAACCTAAGTTAAAGTCCTGGTTGGCTACTTTGTTTTGGGGAGGGGGTAGTGGGGAATTAAAAGAGGAAAGAAAGGAAGGAAATGATAGGAGGACATAAAACAATAAGCACGTCTAAAAAAAATAGTGACACGAGAGCACGAAGTATATAACACATTACAAATAAAGTACGTGTGTTCTTTAGAGGCAGAAAGTTCAGCCGCGTTTCCTTTAGGAAACGCAGAAAAGCTTTTGTGGCCCTCGCTGCATTCTGAGGGCTGTCCCAGGTGCCGAGCACTTTCATGACAGAAAACGGTCGGCTGTCTTGTTGCAACAACGTACTCTTGAGGTCTTCTTTCCGCGTCGAAGATTTGGCAGTCGCACAATAGGTGAGCAATTGTTTCATCACATTCACACGTTGGACACTCTGATGTTCTGGCTTGCCCGATCCGGTGAAGGAAGGACTCTGTATAAGCGACACCGAGCCGGAGGCGATGCATGACTGCCTCTGTCCTCCGGGGAAGATCACGTGGAAGTTGAAAGGTAAGATTTGGGTCCAACGCGTAGAGGGGAGCATAATGGTAGGAGACTTCGTGCCACAGCCTTCTCCTTGCACTGGCGGCGTGACGATTGATAAGGTATCTAATGTCATTCCGACAATACGGAACTGTAAAAGTTGCATCTAGAGAATGGGCCGACTTCGCACCTGCGTCTGCAGCCTCGTTTCCACGTAAACGACAATGACCCGGTATCCATTGAAACTGGATAGTCTGTCCTAGATCCAAACACTGCTTAAGAAGGGTCATTATTTCGAAAACCACTTGGTCATCTTGGCTCCGTCGCAAAATGCTGATATTGCTTCGAGGGCCGGCTTGGAGTCAGAAAATATTGTCCAGGAGTGGGACGATTTTTGTCAAGATGATTTGAAGTGCTTGATGAATTGCCACTATAGCTCTGACATCGTAGATGAAGTTATGTGACAGCTTGAATCGCACGGTTGTGCAGTGACTTGGAATGACTACACAGCAAGTAGAACTATCAGAGGTACATGTGAGCCGTCGGTGTAGACATGTGTTCTTGAGAGATAGTTACATTAAATATGGGACATATTTACGGTCGCCGCCGCAAAGCGACTCTCGTCGAGCTTTAATGTGTTTGACGCTTGAGAGTCTCAAATGAGTGTTGCAGAGTGGGAATGGTTGGAGTTGGAATGATTCCGGAATCGTTCCGCACTTCCACGACTACGGAACGAATTGGGGATGGAATTAGATCCCTTTGCCCTGAATGGAGTGCATCGGCATCATCATCCTTCTCCTCCTCCTCATCACCACCTTGCCTTTATTTGTGTCAATAAACAAACCACGGTCTGTAATGTGGCACAATGAAAAAAAAATATAGAGAGAAAACGTGCTGAGCTATACATAATTAAAATGCAAATAACAATAAAACAAAACATGACAGTGCACAGTGAATAATAGATAATAATATCATCCGATTTTCTATTAAAATTGACATAGCTGCCAAAAATATTCGGAATGGGCTCGGTTCTTGGCGCAACACTAGCGCACGGTCAAAGTGACTCTCGAAAGGTGACTGATGACTTCATTGTCTGACGGCTCATGCTCAATCGAGGTAATTTCGGGGAAGGGGGGGAGGGGGAGAGGGGGTGTATATACTTGGTCTTCCTCAAAGGGCGACGAGTCTCCCAGCTGTAGATGAGAAATTTACGCCAGTGCAGTACAACCGCTAGCCTGGGGTCTTTAACGTGCACCACGCAGTAGTGATACACGACCGCACGCCGGTACGATGCTCATCCAGATCGAAACGGGCAGGGGTGGGGATTGAACCCAGGACCCTTGTGTTCTGCAGCGCGAGCTTTCGCTCCACGTGCTCCGAGCTGGTGTGTGCTAACCTACTCGGCCACCGATCCCTTTTTTTTTTTTTAACATATTTATTGATTGTTTGGGAGCTTTTTGAACAAATACAGACAGCCGACATGTCGGCTGTTTTCCTTTAGACAATGAGCAGCCTGCCCGTTACATCATTATACGCTAACACTTCACATGCACCATTTCTGCATTCGAGACGTCCTTCGATAAAGTCCCACTGCTCCTTGTCCTCTGGAAATCTTTTCGCCGCAACACTGAGAGTCCACCTCAACTTGGCCGCAAAATACCACCATGTTCGCTTGGCTTGAATGTCGCACTCGAGATACGCAGTTCGGGATCGCCAAATCGCGTGCAGTCCGAGCACCACTAAAACACGCCGCACAGTTGGAGAGTGCTCCTCGCTCTCAAGACACAACCATTTGAACACGTTCCAGTCAATTTCAAACTCTACAGTGAAGAGGCACTTCAGTTCCGCCCAAAAAGGTAAGCGTTGCTACACTCCACAAACACGTGATGTAAGGTTTCAGTCGCCCCGCACAAAGCACAGTTTAGCGACCACGGCACAAAGAATCCTTTCTTATCAAGCCACACTTTCACAGGGAGCACTTCAACATGAAAACGAACAAAGAAATCTTTGCTGCTTGTAGGCACAGGCAGCTTTCTCAGCTGCTTGAAGACATCGGATGAGTTGGGAGCGTTGACACACTGCCGGTATAACGGCACTGGTAAAACTGCTGAGACGGTGTCCCAGTAAAGTGTCTTCCGTTTCACCGTCAAAAGGTACTCCCAAGAGAAGTGAACCAAGAAGAACCTGATTGAGTCGGCAACTTCCTTGTAATAGCTGAGATGCCTCGACGTGGTCGTCCGAGTCGTGGTGCTCACCATCCATTGTTGCAGGTTTCCATATCCTAAGCAGTGGAATGCGGTCGTGAAGATTGGATCTCTTTGATCTCTAAAGAATAGAAAACGCTGCACATAAAGTTTGAGGGTCACATTCACGAGCCCGAAGCCACCGCTTTCCAGACTCCAAAACAGGTTGCTCCTTCGCATCTTTTCCATTCGCGATTGCCAAATGAACGTGGCCCAATGCCTGTGGATGGCGTTCACTGTGCCTGCGCCGCAACAAACTACTTGCGCCACATACAGGATCGCAGGGTATGACACTGCGTTGCAGACATAGCTTCTGGAGAACATTGACAAGCGTCTTGCTGTCCAAGAAGAAAGTTTTGCTGGGATGGTCGTCAATTTCTGTTTCCATTGTTGTGACGTGGGTGCTGATCAGATTCATAGGCCCGCCGAGGTACTTCTCCACGCCTGTAGACCACTTAACGCCCATGAACTCCGATGGCTTTGTGGCCCACTCTCCGAGCCAGCTCCCTTTTGACTTGCTCTTATTGATTCTTGCCCCGGAACACCGACCGTAGTTTTCGAGTTCATCCAAGACTGTTTCGATTTGTCGCTTTGAAGAGCATACAAAGGAAACATCATCTGCGTACGCCAGGAGTTTCACAGAGGCTCCTTCCAGCTTGAGACCGGAGATCGACTGGTTGCGCTGCACCTTGAGGCACAATGGCTCCAGCTGTAGAGCGAACAAAATTGGTGACATGGGGCAGCCTTGTCGGACAGAACGCTGAACCAAAACTGGCTTTCCTTTTTCCCATTTATTAAAAGCCGCGTGGTGATGCTTTTGTAGCACAGCGCTATCGAATCTCTCATCACATCGCCCACCCCACATCGTTCCAAGACCTTCATGAGAAACTCGTGGGACACTCGATCAAACGCTTGACTGAGATCTGCCTGCAGCACCGCTAATGGTTGATGACCTTCGGCTGTCGCTTCACAGGCAAAACGCATGACGTGAAGGTTGCGATAAATGGACCGTCCTTTCAATCCGTAGGTTTGGTGCTCTCCGATGACGTTTTTCAGTCCAATGTCCAAACGCCGTGCCAATATTTTCGCCATTATCTTGTAGTCTGTGCTTAACAGACTTATAGGACGGTAGTTTGTTACTTCGGGAATTTTGCCGTAGGTTTGTGCTTTTGGAATCAAAACAGTGAAGCTCTCTTTCATCGATGGTGGAAGTAGCTGTCTTTCTTGTATGTCTTGAAACACTGTCAGCAGGATGGGGCAGAGGAGGATTATAAACATCTTATAAAACTCGGAGCCTATTCCGTCCGGGCCCGGGGCCTTGTTTGCTGGCAGATTCTTGATTGCCCAGTTGACTTCTGCTGTACTGATCGGTTGATCCATGCGGTCCTTATGTTCCTGTGACACTTGCGGCAGATCGTTGAGAAAACTATCGGTGATGTCTTTATCGATGTCTTCTCTTCGAAATAACTCACTGTAGACGGCTGCAAACATTTCCTCAACTTCTGTTTGCCCTTCCGCTATGGCATCACCTTTTCTTAGTTTGAGAATCGTATTTCTTTCCCCTCTTGTTCTTTCCAACGTTGCGAAAATTTTTGTCGGCATCTCTTCTTCGTTTAACATCCGGGTACGGCTTCGGACTGCAGCACCATTTAGCTTTTCTTCCAGTAACTTGAGAAGTTTTGTTTTACATTCTTTTATGTCTTCCAGAAAAACTCCAGGGCTTTGTTCTTCTTCGACTATTAGTGTCTTGAGGGACTGGACCAACGCCCTTTTCTCTCGCGTGCGCTCGAGCTGTCGTTTCTGCGAGAAGTCGGTTGCGAGTTCCTTCAGCTCTATTTTGAAGTTCTCCCACACGCAGGCATCTAGCGATGTTTCATTGCTAAGCCCCTTAATCTTTTCTTTCACGATCGAAGCAAATTTTTCGTCTTGTAAAATGCTCATGTTCATTTTCCAGCTTCCATCACGTGCCTTGCTGCGAGTTTTCGCTCCAGGTTTGAGAGAAAAGGAAACGAGAGCATGATCAGAGAACGAGACTGCCTCAGCCATGTACTCCTCCACTTGAGTCAGCATTTCGCTTGACAAGTAAAATCTGTCAAGGCGGGCGTGAGATGTTCCCTGCCAATGCGTGAAACGAGGAGAAAAGTCCTTCAGCGGGCTTGTGACGTCGACAAGGTCAAACTGCTCTAACACGCTTTTCAGCTTAGTAGCACTCGAATCGCTTGTCGTAGCGTGGTTAGAGCGGTCACGGTTAGATAACACGCAGTTGAAGTCCCCGCCTAGAATGACTTTTCCAGGCGTGTCCAAGATTCGTATCAAAGACTTGAAAAACAGAAGGCGGTCAGAAGCATCATTCGGTGCATAAACCGACACTAGACGCACTAGTTCATTTTTAACGAGGCAGTCAACTCTGCTGACGCGACCGTCTGCGCTGAGCTCACAATCAACAACGGAAAAACACTTTTTCTTTTTGACAAGCACCGCCGTTCCTCCAGACGCGTTGCCAAGAGTCAATGTGTGGAAGCACCAAAACACGTGCCCAAAGTACTGCACGAAGTCTTTTGCCTGCTCATGCGTGGAAATTCTTGTCTCCTGAATGAAAGCAATATCTATGCGTTTTTCTAGCAGCAGACTGAGTAGCCATTGCTTACGTTTCCTTGCAACAGTACTAATAGCGTTAAAGGTTGCAATATTCAATGAATTAGAGTTTTTAACCATTCAATAAAGTGTTGGAGTTGGGATGGCTTACACGTTTGGCAGAACGTCGTCAATCTTCGAAGGCCATTTCCTCAAGTGCTGAAGCACCCCCTCTGTCAACCGTGGTTGGCCTTGAGGTTCGGTGCCTTTCTTCCAACGCTTGCGGGTCACAAGAGTAAATCGTTGATCAGCCGCAGTCATACGCGCTGTAGTTTTTTCCGTTGATCGCTCCCCCTTCCTTTTGACTGGCGCTTCCGCTCCGGTGACTTCTTGATCCGGGTTACCATCTGCCTCGCTGGCCTTTCTGTTCTCCTCCTCCTTCCTTCCGACCAGTTCTGCCTTGACTTGTCCTTCTTGCGAGTTCTCTCCCGTCTTCGGCGACGGCGTCTCTGTCACCATGACTTCTGCGACGCTGCTTGCTGGTGGTGCTGAATTCGCTGCTCCGACGACGTCAGATGACAATTCAGACGCCTTCCCCGTCGAAGTCCCGGCAATGGTCTCCTCCATTTCATCTTGGTCCATCAAGTTATCGACGTCCTGTGGTTCGGTTGGAGGCCTCGTTTTTGCCGCGTACGTCTGGATGCAGTTGTCCTCCTCATGTCCATAAGTGCGGCACGTCCTGCACCACGGGGTGCGACACTGCTTGCGCATGTGTCCTACCTTCTTGCACCGTAAGCACTGAGGTGGGCGGCCTGGAATGGACACCAACGCTGGCATTCCGAGGATGTTGATTTGATGCGGCATAGCGTCCACTGTGATACCTTCCTTGAGCACCATTGTGACTGTTCGCGTTGTTGTCTCCACATTCTCAAAGCCTGGTTGCCTCCACTTCTCGCGCACGATTGATTTCACTTTCCCGTGCGACTCGAACGTCTTTTGCACAGCTTCGTCGGGAACGCAGACGGGAACCCAGTGAATTTTGAATGATTTCTCACTCACATTCGGATCGATGACAAGGCAGGTCATTGCCCTTGACGTTGAGCGCTGCCGCATGTAGCAGCTTCTCCTTCGCTGCCGCGTTGTGCAGGGTGAGCATCCAAACGTGGTTGTACTGGAAGGCCCCGAAGCCGGCCACGTCATTCATGTCAACGACGTCCTTCAGAACGTCGCGAAAGTCGTCGATGCGATACGGTCTCGCTGATGGGTCACCGTGCAGAAAGACTGAATTAAAAGAATATCGACCTGTTGGCAGCGTAGGCAGGATAATACGGTAGTCCTGGGGAGCCAAAGTTTCCGAAATACCTGTTGATACCCGGCTAGGGTTAGCCGTAGGACGCGCTCCGCTGGAGCTCATGATTCCCTGACCGTTCGCCTCGGCGTTCGAAAAAAGAATTACTCGGCCACCGATCCCCCTCATTCGAGGTAAAGCGCTCGATATTCATCCAGCGCTTTAGTTCAAGGGTGCAAATAGCTTCCCCTTGAAGCAACAAAACCGGAGAGTTGAATTGACGGACAAGATATTGTTCCGGCGCCGCAACACGCGAGAAGGAGGCTGTAGTGACCATGCGCGATTAAAGCACCGGAAAACAAATAAGAATTTAATTGAATACGGTAAGGAACCGCGACATTTGTACATCAAACGTAAAATGACGCTGACAGCTCCTTGTGCATGCGCAGGCATTGCAGTGACTGCACTCTGTCAGCGGTTTCGCTTTTGTCGCAGTGCATGAAAATTTGGAGCTCGTATACGCGTACGTCGATTCTGAACTTTTCACCCTCCGTCGCATGGGCGCTGCCATCTTGGAATCACGTGCTGCGGCCGCCATAAGGTGGCTGAACTCGTCGCTCATCTCTCCACTCCGCTCCTTGGCGAAGGCGTTGTATTCGTGTTTTTCGTCGCGTCTTAGCGCGACTTTTTGCGTTGCTTTGTGAGATGTCGTCTGGTACTTATTTTTACTACCTAACTGCACGCCATCATTATGCGAACCCCTTCTGCACTTGGTTTTATAGCACGTTTTGACTATTTGCATTGTCGGCGTACCGGATACGTGTGTGGAAAGGAGTCAGTATTGGCAGCTGGCGCACATTGAATATGTGGACGACTCTAAGACGCACGAGGGTTGAGATGCCAATTATTTTTGACAGCGCAAATTAAGTGATAGTGGCGCAAAAGAAGTGCAAGATATATATCATATGATCACGCGTTTATGATCTTGATTCTTGAAGAAGAAGGCAAATATGGTCAACGCAAGGAGTCACTATGTGCGTTCCTTGAAAGCATCGTGCTCTGCCTTCATAACAAATTCAAAACAGTTGCTTTTGATTACATGATAGAATCATTTTTGCGGTATAAACATCCGCTTGATCTGTTTATTTATGAAAAAAAAACACTGTTCTCGGATTTATGTTTCCAGTCATTCAATTTTCTTAAGATATCTAATTCAATTAATTTATTTAGACACAAAGGGTTAGGTCCCCCGGGTGAAAAACGTTTCAAAGAGAGCTTGTGAGTGCCTGACAAAAGAGCCTGAGGGGCTGAGACACGCAATATGTGACGCCGACTCCTCCCTTCTCCTTCACGTCCGGTGACGGCGGCGCCGACGCCGCAATAACACGGAAAAAAACGCCTAAAAAACTGCGCCCTGAAAAAAAAAATAAAAAAAAAGCATACGAGAAATTAAAGTCAAACGAAAAGTTTAGAAGGGATGAAGGGTTCACCGACAATGTGCGGGGAACCTTGTTTACAAACAAATACCTGCGAATTGATGCCGAAGCCGCGACATGTGTGGGCACTGGGAAGTTATGCTGCATTGGGCTTGTGATTTGTGCGAGTAAATATTGTGACGCGCAGGCTGGACTGATTCATTTGTCTGGACATATTATAAGACTGCATTTGCACGTTGTCGGTCCCTCTCCTAATAACCATAGATCAAGATGTCGGGAGCATACGAGAGGACATGACACTTTAATTCGAGATTCTTTGGTAAAAATATACACTCGTTTTAAGGAATTGTTTGGTTCAATTGTACAGCTTGGTATAGTTGGTGCATATTAACAAAAATAATCAAATTTACTAAAAAGACATATTGCTTTATAAATTGGTGCACCCTCCTCCCTCCCCCCCCCCCCCCCCGGCCCTATCTCACCCCAGAAATATTTGTAGTTTACATCGAGATACGAGCGCCAGCATTCCGCACTTATAAACGTCGTCTATAGGAAGTATTCACTGGCGGCCATAGCTGTGTGCGCGACTGCTGAGCGCGTGCTGACGCCGAGCTTTCACGGTTCTTTCGCCACGTGCATTCCGCACCACCAAGATTGCCGGTCTTAGCATCCTATGAACGTGAGCTCGTTCCGAGCATGCGCTCTAAACATCGCCCTCAAATATGGCGTCCAGTGAATACTCCCTATATATGTGCCACTTTATAAATGGTATTGGTAGAAGGTATACTTTCCAAAGCGCGCTCGCGACTTGCCTTTGCCAGCACCGGGATGTTTGCGAGACGAACTATAAGTTGCCACCAGGATGAGACTCGGTATAGGAGGTATTTCAGTCGTGCCGCCTCCAGCGAGTGCCAAAGGGCTGATGGACGGCAGTGAGCGCGTGCTTGAGGCACGGGCATCCGGAACAGACGCTCCGTCGTCCTGAAGTAACTGACGATATATACTCACAAGTTGCAACCCGCACCAACCAGGGCCTTTGGAACGATAAATATGCGTCGATGAAATCCGATATTTTGACGGCAACGGCTGTTCGTAATTAGCGCTTGCAAGTGGAATCGGTGTCCGTCGC
The DNA here is from genome assembly GCA_037355805.1 of Ixodes ricinus. Taxonomy (NCBI): domain Eukaryota; kingdom Metazoa; phylum Arthropoda; class Arachnida; order Ixodida; family Ixodidae; genus Ixodes; species Ixodes ricinus. Next base: position 28,034 of record JAZHYW010046570.1, read on the forward strand.
GGATTTCGACCACGCACGTTCGCACCAAGAAAGGAACTCCTCCAAAAGCAGCTGGCGTCGCATTGAGATTGCGTATACGCGCACTCCTGCTTTGAATAGGCTCGTTCTAAGAATAACGGACCACAAGTGTCCCAGGGGTCTTGTTCGTGAGGAGAATTTATAATGACCGTTTGGAGAAGCGTGGAGCGGGACAATTGTTTTACCTGTGTATACCGAAACGCTAATAGCTCTTTTGTTGAACTCAAATACGTTAGAACGTATTATGGTGTGTTATAAGCTATAACATCATACGCCATCTGGCTTAATTTGGTCGTCGTTGAAATCAAATGTGTTAGGGCTCATAACACATGCGCGCGCTATCCATCTGGCTTGTTGTTAGATAACGGAGACCTTTGAAATAGAAGGCCCCGACGCTTATACGGGTGTCCCAACGCATGGGGCGCCTGAAACGTTAAGGCTCCCTGTTCTAAAATTCTCGAATAGTCAGTGCTGGGTAAAGTACATCTAAAAAGTACTTAAAGACCGACCTACGAATCCATTTTCAGCAAGGTAGGAAAATGCCCCACGCGTCTTTCCTCTTTTCACCCTCTCCCCACAGTCACGTAATGGCAATGGCTTCTTTTGTGTCGGCTTTTCCTGTAGGGATAATCCTCAAAAAGCGCATAATAAGCGGCTGGCTGCGAGCGCGCAACGACCTTGAGATTTCCAGGTGTCTTCCCCTCGTTGGCGTGGGCACGCTGAAGCCGCGAAACTGAGGAAGTCAGCGCGACCGAACTTTTTTTTCCATGAGCTGCAGGCCCGAGGCCGCCCGGTCGGTGGAAATCGAGAAGCCGTGGTATGCTGGGGTTGTTCCAGCAGCCGCCCTCTGGCATCGCGCCGGCTGCTTGAACCATTCCCGTGTCTGCACAAGGATTGGCTTGCGCAATAAAGGGTTCAGGTCGTCGATAATACATTTCTTTCCGAAACATATGAATCAAGTGGCTTTCCCTATTCCCTTCACAACTGTTCGAAACATATATCTTTTCTCAAATGCTGTTCATCCCATTTTGCACTATTTTGCGTATTTAATCTTCCTTACCTCTGCTTGATGGCTGTTCTATAAGTTGATAAAGGCCTTTAGATATTGGCGCGGGCTTGCGCGATCAACGCTGTACCGGATTTATCCAATATTGGACAAGATTGGCGTCAGGAGGGGAAAGAAGCAAACCAAAATTCTGGCTTCCAATGAAGACGGCGCAGTCGTAAGATAGGTCTTTACTTCACCCGCATCCACAATGCCCCGTCGTTTGCACCACCACAACTTCTCAGTAATCTAGCTGTATACCACATTTTACTCAGAGTTACCATAGATGTGGCCCCACAAGCTTTCCCGTTATGAGCGAGTCGACTTTAAATGACCGGCGACTCTCCTGAGTGAGAATAAATATTATCACCTTCCCACAACAACCACCCCTTTCTCTCCCCCCCCTCTCCCTTTCCCGAGTTGGGAGATATCAGGCCACTCCAGGAAGCAGCCTGCAGACTGCGCTTTTTGGCTACTCATTCTCAACACATTCGAACCTGGAAGTACAACACATTGCATGAACGACGCCCAGTTTATTTGCAACCTAAATAATGTGGGTCTACTGTTGGGACCCAATCAATTTCATCGTCAATCAATATTTGTTATGATTTCATGGTGAAAGTATGTTCGTCATGATGCCACAGAAGTGATCGATTCAAAGGGAGAAATAGGTCCTCGTATTTATTTTGCGAAAATACTCGCTCCTGTGATGCTCTAGTGCGTAAGATCAAAGCACCCGAGGCAGTGCGTAATACTTGAACACTGTCGTTGGCGATGAAATATTTGTGGGAAGTGCGTAAAATTGTTTACACCATATTGTAGCACCTGAAACAAAAAAATCATTAAACACAACACACTGTCGCAATCGCAAAAAAAAATATAGTCCTGCAAAAATTGTTGTTTTCCACTCCCTCTTTCTTTTTTATTTTTTTTCCCGCGACACTACAAAGAGTAGCGGCCGAGCAACGAATTTCCACCAAAAACCTCGCTTCTTGGAGAAAGTACTCCAGGGTATGGTAGTGAATCTGTCAGGGAGTATAAAGGAATAATAGGTGACCATTGAATGTAGAATTCTGCACAAATCATGCCCGGGATATTTCCATTTTTCTTCCACGCGATTAGAAGGCAAGACGCTGTGGGAATTCATGTGCACAAACATGAGGCTTCTAAGAGAAAGTATCAGATTTATAGTGCATGTGAATTTATATGTAAATAGTTTAATCACTGTGCACAAACATTCGCGGCCTGGAGAATGACATGGAAGCATGGATGAAAGCAGCTTGCTGCAAAGAGACGTCTATATTGCATTGCACTAAAGTAAAAAAGTATTACGTACTTTTTTTCTTATTTCTGTGGGAAAATAAAAACAGCGTTTAGAAACCGAACACTGTGCGTTTCGAAGCACCGAAAGGACATAAAAAACCGGGACAACCTGAACGATACGAGGCGCCTTGCGTCACTGATCTTGTCCTGGTTTCTTGTTTTTCGGAGCCTTTCAAAAGGGGATGAAAAATTATGAACTGACTGACCCGACTTACCACATTAGAGCAGTTCATTTTCATTACGACAGGCTCTCTTCAAGTGTCTTGCATAGTTCAACTTGTACTGGTCCGTTTGTATTTTCGGTTTCTTTCATAAAGTGAACTCTAAGCTACTGGACCAACCTACCACATTCATAATTTTCGGAAGCGGAGAAGTGGAAATGCGACAAAAGGAAAGATTTGCCCGCGTCTATTTGAGGCCTATAGAAAAGCGGACCGGATAGAAGGGGACCGAAATCTTTTTCAAGAAACACACAATCTCCTCTACAATTCTGTCTAACAATTTGATACGAAGGTACACTTGGACGCTGGCATTATTCGTTTAGGAATCAAGTGAAACTTTGTATCGGATCATTATACGTCTACGTCCACTCCCATTCGATGATTATCATGTTTTCGACTCCGTACACAGGGTGGTTTTCAGCGGTGGGTTTTTAGTCTGACTGCCCGCCAGAGCGCGAGCCAGAATGCACTACGGCTGCAGGCCGTCGCGCTCTTCCCCTTCTTCTCCATATCAATAAACAATCAAATATACCCGGGCGGAGCCGTCAATCGTGCTGGTGTCGGGAACCAGTAAGTCTTACCCTTGAAATGCAGGCGTGACGCAAAACCCAGAGGCGTCTCGTGCGCCCTCTTACCTTCTTTCCCGGATTCCTAAACGAATAATGCCGGCGTCCAAGTATACCTTCATATCAAATTGTTAGACAGAATTGCAGAGAAGATTGTGTGTGTCTTGAAAAAGATTTCGGCCAACTTCCATCCAGTCCGCTTTTCTATAGGCCTCAAATAACGCGGGCGAATCTTCCCTATGTCGCATTTCCACTTCTCTGCTTCCGCAAATTAAGAATGCGGTAGATTGGTCCAGTGGCTTAGAGTTCATTTTTTGAAAGTAACCTGCAATAAAAGCGGACCAGTACAAGCTGAACTATGCAAGACGCTTGAAGAGAGCCCGTCGTAACTAAAATGAACTGCTCTAATATGGTAAGTCGGTCAGTCGGTTCATAATTTTTCATACCCCTTTTGAAAGGCTCCGGAAAAACAAGAAACCAAGACAAGCTGAGTGAGGCAAGGCGCCTCGTATAGTTCAAGTTGTCCTGGTTTTTTATGTCCTTTCGGCGCTCCTCAAAACGCACAGTGTTCGGTTTCTAAACGGTATTTTTATTTTCGCATGGAGATAAGACAAAAATAATACTTTTTTGCACCACTCCTATGCCATAGAAACTTCTATTTCCAGCAAGCTGGTTGCCGCCATGCTTCCATGTCATCCTCCAGGCCGCGAATGTTTGTGCACAGTGATTGAACTATTTACATATAAATTGACAGGCACTATAAATCTGATACTTTCTCTTTGAAGCACCATGTTAGTGCACATGAATTCCCCCAGCGTCTTGCCTTCTAATCGCGTGGAAGAAAAATGGAAATATCCCGGGCATGATTTGTGCAGAAGGCTAGATTCAATGGTCGCCTATTATTTTCTACAAACTCCCTTACAGATTCACTACCATATACCCTGGTGTCCTTTCTCCAAGAAGCGAGGTTTTGATAGAATTTCGTTGCTCGGCCGCTAATTTTTGTAGTGGCGCGAAAAAAAATAGAGAGAGAGAGAGAGAGAGAGAGAGAGACAGAGAGAGGAAAGCAACAGTTTTCGCAAGCTGATTTTTTTTTTTGCGATTGCGATATTTTGTTGTGTTTAGGTGTGCTTTTGTGGTGTAAACAATTTTACGCACTTCCCACAAATATTTGATCGTCAACCACAGTTGTAAAGTATTACGCACTGCCTCGGGTGGTTTGACCTTACGCACTAGAGCGTCACAGGAGCGAGTATTTCCGCAAAATAAATACGAGGACCTATTTCTCCCTTTGAATCGATGACTTTTGTGGCATCACGACGAACACACTTCCACCATGAAATAATAACAAATAATGATTGATGATGAAATTGATTGGGTCCCAGCAGTAGACCCACATTATTTAGGTTGCAAATAAACTGGGCGTCGTTCATGCACTCTGTTTACTTCCATGTTCGAATGTGTTGAGAATGAGTAGCCAAAAAGCGCAGTCTGCAGGCTGCTTCCTGGAGTGGCCTGATATCTCCCCAACTCGGGAAAGGGAGAGGGGGGGGGAGAGAAAGGGGTGGTTGTTGTGGGAAGGTGATAATATTTATTCTCACTCAGGAAAGTCGCCGGTCGTTAAAAAGTCGACTCGCTCATAACGGGAAAGCCTGTGGGGCCACATCTATGGTAACTATGACTATGAGTAAAATGAGGTACACAGCTAGATTACTGAGAAGTTGTGATAGCGCGAACGATGGGGTATTGTGGATGCGGGTGAAGCAAAGACCTATCTTACGACTGCGCCGTCTTCATTAGAAGCCAGAATTTCGGTTTGCTTCTTCCACCCTCCTGACGCCAGCCTTGTCCAATATTGGATAAATCCGGTACAGCGTTGATCGCGCAGGCCCGCGACAATATTTAAAGGTTTTTATCAAGTTATAAAACAGTCATCGAGCAGAGGTAAGGACGAATAAATACGCAAAATAGCGCATAATGGGATGAACAACCTATGAGAGGAGATATGTGTTTCAATCAGTAATGAAGACATTACGCAAAGCCACTTTATTTATAATTTACAGAAATAAATGTATTATCAACGACCTGAACCCTTTATTGCGCAAGACAATTCTTGTGCAGACACGGTAATGGTTCTAGCAGCCGCGCGATGCCAGAGAGCGGCTGCTGGAACAACATCAGCATACCACGACTCCTCGATCTCCACGGACCGAGAGGCCTCGGGCCTGCAGAAAAAGCGCGTCAACGAGGGAAGACACCTGGACGTCTCAAGGTCGTTGTGGCGCTCGCTGCTAGCCGCTCATTTCGCGCTTTTTGAGGATTATCCCTACAGGAAAAGCCGACGCAAAAGAAGCCCCTGCCGTCACGTGACTTTTGGGAGAGGGTGAAAAGTGGAGGGTCGGACGGGCTAGAGTGCCTTCATGTGCGCTTCGCATAGAGTGATGCCAACTGCCTGTTTCCCTTCCCACACCTCTCCCGCCTCCATTTTGTTCCTCATTGTTTCGCCATGCGCCGGAAAGTGGCCTTTGTGTCCATCGGTCCTCCCATCCGAGTGGCGAAAATGCTAATCCTCCCTCCGTGGGTTCCACAACGCTGCTCCGAACTTGTGAGATAAGGTGCTTGTTTCCGGGAGGGTTATAAGCCCCACGGATTATCGCCGAGAACCAAAATGGCTGCTGGTTTGTCGGCGAGTGGTATTACAAAGGGTGGCATCACCCTAGCAAAGCGCACATGAAGGCTCCTTAGGACGGGCATTTTCCTACCTTGCTGAAAATGGGTTCGTAGGTCGGTCTTTAAGGTGAAGTACAAAGTAAATGAGAGGTTATGTACTTCGAGTAAAGTAGGGGGTACACCGGGGGGGGGGGCGCAATGTAGTTGAAGTATACTATAAATACAATGCACTTTCAAAGTAGAGTACAAGTACTTTTAGAGCGCAGCTCTTAGGCGCCCGTTCCCGGCTTGAGCGGCGTCGGCGTTGGCGTAACCGCAAGGTCACGTGACCCCCGAGGTCACCTGACACGTGACCCCCAGGCCACGTGACTCCCAAGGCCACGTGACCCCCAGGCCACGTGACCCCCCAAGGTCATGTGACCCCCAAGGTCATGTGACCCCCAGGCCACGTGACCCCCGAGGTCATGTGAACCCCACTCCCCCGTGCCTTTCCCTCCTCAAGATTGTAAACGGCTTTCATTTTTTAACGCAGCCTTCATAATTCCCTTTCATTCCCCTATACATTTTTAACTGGTATTATCATTATTCATCATCATCATCATCATGCCTTTATTTGTGCCAATAAACAACCCACTGTTTGTAAAGTGGCACAGTGAAAAAATTTATATATCTAGAAAACTTGGCCGCCGCCACGTTCCTGAAGGTGTGAGGAAGCACGTGAAACAGCAAGCCTGCCAAAGCCACCCTCACGCGCATGCTGCGCATGCTTGGACGCACGGGGCACCAGTCGGGACGCCATGCCTGCAAACGTGTATACATAATTAAAAATGCAAATGACAATGAAACTAGCATGCGGCAAAACATGACACTGACACAGTAATGACGAAAGACAACCTCCTCTCATTTTTTTTTGAAACTCAGATACCTGCGTGTCAAAAATATCAAAATGGTCATGCCCAAGATTATTTACACATGCATGCATTATTGTTAATGGTGATGACATACTGTAAACGACTAAATTTTCGCGAGGACCTTATTTTCGCGAATTTCGCGAATCGCCTACGATTCGCGAAAAATACGTCCCGCGAACTATTCGGGCAATATGTGAACGCTACGGAAGCTACACTCGATTCGCGAAAATTAAAACCCGCGAATAATTCCAAATTTTCAGCTTTGGCCCGATTCACAAAAATTTGAGCCCGCGAAGATTAAGTCGTTTACAGTGTATTGGCTCTGAGGATAAAAATTAAAGACGTTTACAATCCCCTGTAACGCCGAATCAGAGCGCAGCTCTTGAGGAGGAGGAGGGAAAGGTACGGAGGGGAGGCTATGCCCTCCTCCTCTCCTGCTCGCCTCCCATTTAGAGAAAAATTTTCGGCTAAATTTAGGGGAAATTTTTGGCTAAATTTAGCGGGAAAAATTTTTCCGCTAAAGTTAGCGGGAAATTTTTCCGCTTAATTTAGCGGGAAACATTTTCCGCTAAATTTAGCGGGGAAATTTACCCATAATGCACCGCGCTGTTACGCCGACGCCGGCGCCGCTCGAGCCGGAAACGGGCGCCTAAGAGCTCCTTTATTACTATGTGCCGGTACATTGTGTGTAATCGGAGGTGCACCAGTTATTTTCTCATATGACTTCGAATATGGGATAAAGTCAAGTAGCCACGTATGTGACCGGGAGGGAGGTGGGAGGGGGGAGGGGGGTTAGGCATACTATAGTAAGTTACAGGTCAAGAAGGTAGAGGCAAATGCCCCTCAAAGGGAATCATATATCCCTCCGCCACGTCCACATCCAATAGCGTCCCATCGTTTCCGTGACGTCGCGGCCAACGCGCGAGGAGGGTCTTGGCTTCCTGTACATATTTGCTTTATCTTTCGACTTTGACAGCATTGTGGAATCCACGAGAGGGAAATTAGAGTTTTCCCCTCCGATGGAAACAAAGACAACTTTCGGGGATTAGGTTCCCCTCCGATGGATACAAAGGCTGCTTTCAGGGGCTCGCTTCCTCCTCCGATGTGAAGGATGACGTACAGCGTTGGGTGAAGGATGAGCTGAAGGATGACGTACAGCGTTGGGCAGCGTACCATCTAGCTGCCGGCGTGTACAAAAATGCTGTTGAAGAGGCAAAAAGCTCATTTTTTAATATTCTGTTACCATCTATGCTAATAAACAACCCCCGTCAATTTTGGAAAGTCGTTAACCCCACTGAAAGCTCCGATGTTGCGCTTAGAATGGCTGACGGAGAAGATGTACCAAATGAACAGTGTTCTTTTGTTTTAAATGATGTTTTCGTCAAAGCGTTTTCGTGCCCTGTTACCTCCAACTTTACCGCCGCTCCAGCTTGTAACTTTTTGCCAATGTATCCTGTCATTATAGAATCTGAAGGGATTGCTAATATAATTGAAAATCTTAAAACCTCTTCGGCAGCCGGCATCGACAATGTAACTGTTAAGTTTCTAAAGAGCACTAAAACGTATTCAAGCATTATTCTATCCTATCTTTTTTCTCAGTCTCTCGAACAAGGAATATTACCCAGTGACTGGAAGGTGGGGAAGGTGATTCCAATTCATAAAGGCGGCGATAAACATAATCCTATTAATTTCCGACCAATCTCTCTAACGAGCATCCCTTGCAAAATTCTTGAACACGTAATATATTCACATCTTGTTAATTTTCTTGACTCCAACTCTTTTTTCAACACAGCTCAACATGGTTTTCGAAAATTTTATTCCTGTGATACCCAACTACTAACATTAACTCATCATCTTCACCTCACTCTAGACCGGGGTTCTACGACTGACTGCATATTTCTGGATTTCTCAAAAGCTTTTGACAAGGTTTCTCACCAGCTGCTTCTTCATAAACTTAGTAACCTTAACATAGATCCCAATGTCCTCACATGGATAAAATCATTCCTAACGAATCGCTTCCAATTTGTTCGAACTAATGGCACTAATTCTTCGCCCTCACCTGTTAACTCCGGTGTCCCTCAGGGCTCCGTACTCGGACCACTCTTATTTCTGATTTATATCAATGACCTTCCTGTGCATGTTTCTTCCTCTATTAGTCTATTCGCCGACGATTGTGTCATTTATAAAGAGATACTTAACGACTCTGACATTTCTGCCCTTCAGGTTGATATTAACAACATCTGCAAATGGTGCAAAGAATCGCTCATGGAGCTTAACATCACTAAATGTACATCTATGAGAGTATCTCGTCATAACAACCCTTGTCCTTCCTACTCTATCAACAATTCTACTCTAGTTTCTGTGTCCTCCTATAAATATCTCGGCATTCACATAACCAACGACCTCTCCTGGAATATCCACGTCCAATATGTCACTAACAACGCAAATAGACTTTTGGGCTATCTCAAACGTAACTTTTCGCTTGCTCCCCTTTCGTTAAAACTTCTCCTCTATAAAACCCTAGTTCGTCCTAAACTTGAATATGCAGCTTCTATCTGGAGCCCCGGTATCACCCTTGCATCAGCTGTCGAATCTATTCAAAATCGTTCTGCCCGTTTCATACTTTCGAACTATCATCGTACAGCCAGTGTAACTTCCATGAAATCGTCCCTCTCCTTGCCTGATCTCTCTTTCCGAAGAAAAATATCTCGTCTATGTTTATTTCACAAGATTTATTACTCTAACCCCACTCTCCGTCAAGCATTGTTTCTAGAACCATCGTACATATCATCACGTGTAGACCATGACCTAAAGGTAGGGATTCCCCATTGCAGCACCTCCACTTTTAATGCCTCTTTTCTGCCCCAGACCTCCATTGATTGGAATCGCCTTCCCGCACATATAGTCTCGATAACTAACACTGTTGATTTTAAAAATGTTATTACCAACTTTTTAACAGATGTTGCGTAGCGCGTGTTTTTTTGTGTTTTTGTTTTGCTTCACTCAACTATGTTACTTTTATGTGTTGACCGCCCACTCCCCTCTGTAATGCCTTCGGGCCCTGAGGGAATAATAAATGAAATGAAATGAAATACAAAGGTCGCTTTCTTAAAGAGTGGGGTCGAAGACAAGTTGACATCACTCTGTAGCCAATATTTATATATATTGAAGCGGAACAAGGAGCGTTTCCATTGAACTCTTGTTTCGACTGCGGAGGGATTTGAAACGGGCGCATCACGCTTGTGGGAGGAGCTTGTCCTACCTTCTTGGCTTGTAACCGACAGTCTATAGGGAGCCACGGGCCGCAAACGCGCAAAGAGATAACACTCTTTAAAAAAAAAAATCTGTTTTAATTGTATTTTTTTTAGTTGGATGACTGTGTTCGCTGCTACCGGGGAGGGAGGGGGGCGTTGTCAAGGAGTTTTGTACTGCATTTTTAAAGATCATGAAACTTGAGGCTCTTCCCGGAAAAAAATACGAGAAATAATTTTATATCTATATCCCATTACTATATCTATATCCCATTACATTACGAGTCGCCAGACAGCAGGGTCGCCAGACAAGCAGCAGCGTCCAAGATGGCGGAATTGGCCATTTTTCACGTTAAAGAAATACTTAACCTATCGGAACAAAACTGGTGGCTATAGAAAAGTAACCATTTATACCTTGCGTAAATTATTCAAGCACACTAATGGGCTCCTATGACCTGAGTTAGGAAATAAAACGACCCTCTGCCCCGTAAACTCCCAGCAAAATTTAGCAATTAAATGGCGTCCATATCCCGTGATCCCCGATATAGCAGTTACATAGCAGTTGCACCCACCCTCACTTGAGCCTCCCTAGTTTTGTGTCATTTGTTTGCTGACAGACACGATCCTGGGGAAACTAGCCCTTAAGGTGCAACCCATAGAGTTATTATAATGTACGCTAGAGGTTCAACTGGCGCTAGTGTCTATGCGACTTCCGTGACGCAAATTGAAGCAGACAGCAACCAGTCTACTTTTGCGGTGCTCCTGTGCATTCCTATGGGAAAAAGCGCGTGCATTTTGTCTCTTCGCCGGAAAATGACATCGATCACTTAGGTTATTTGGGTCTTACCGAATAGTATCTGTCTTAATTAACATTTTAAAAGCGTAATTGCTTTAGTTAGCGCATTTTCTTCATCAGTGAGCGAAGTTTAACTTCGCTACATTTGAGTCCCAAACGTGTGTTCCGCAGCAGGTGTGTAAAAACAAGCGACGATTCGAAGCAAAATTACAAGCGAAAGGAATGTAGAGCGTGTTCAAGGCTCGCCAGCATTCCGGTGACGCTTGTATATTGATAATATGCCAGTCCGGTCACAATATGAAAATCACCCCGTCGTGCATGAGCGGATAGAAACATTCAAAACGTAGAGAATAAAGTCCGTGGGCTATGAAAGGTGTCTCTTCGTATTGTTTTCTCTGCCGGGCAGCTTTTATCGGGCACTTGTTCTCAAAGATTTCGAGCGTGCGGGTGATATTTTGAACGTAGAACAAGCAGCTTCGCTCAGAGCAGAAAGAATAAAGCAGTACTTACTTATTTAAAATCAGAATAGATCTTGATCCTACATGCACGTATATTTACTGATCCAGTGTTACTGCGTAGTTCTTGCCGTCTTTCTTAATTTCAAGATGTTCTTCGTTCGTTTTGTACGTATATCCCCCATGCTGAAAAGCGCCTTTGTCGTGTTCGCGCTAACAGTGTCCGAGAGTGCACAAAAATACACGTACGAAGCCGTTTTAGCACCGTTTTTAATGCGATGAATTCGAAAGAAAAACACCGTAACTGACTAATTATTTCGTCGGTCTGACTGAGAAATGTTCCAAGCTACCTAGTACGTACGAATTATTTGGGATATTTGCTCTTATTGATCGAGCGCAGGGAGAAAATGCCCTCACTTTTTCCCATAGATATGCATTACCGGAAGTCAATTTTGGACTGGTTGCTGTCTGCTTCAATTTGCGTCAGCACACTAGCGCGAGTTGAACCTCTAGCGTACATTATAATAACTCTATGGTGCAACCTGGTGCAACCCCACCCTTGGTTAGTGTGATTCTGAACCAACAGATGGCGGTGGGATCGCCTTCCAGGCCTGGACATCAATGCGATAAATCGTGTGGGTGGCGCTTCGATACAGTGGGGTATTTTTCTATATCCTTAAATTGACAGGAGCGGTTTGCTCATCTTGCGGCCGCGGCTGCGGCCAAGAGGGAATTTTATGTCACGTGACCAGCTCCATGGGGACAAAGAAGTACCTAGCGTCCCTGCCTAATGGCAGAGAAATCCGTCTCGCTTCGAGTACAAAAGTCTAATTTAGCTCGTAGAAACTGACCGCAGAGGCTGTCAACTGGAGTCAATTAACCGCCCCTTTATACTTTAGGAGCGACAGGTGAAGCGACGGCCAGGGATGGTAAATATGAGCCAAAACAAAGGAAAGATCAAGCGAGATTAAAGTGGTGGCAGTATATTTATATACCTAAGCCAGCGCCGGAAAAATTGTCTTACTGCTTTAGTCGAGAGGTAGGACCGCCGCCGGGACTTGTCGTCGCGGAGTGAAACTTCCGGGTTAAAATAGCGCCAGAAACTTTTTTTTTTTTAATTTTGCGCGTGTGTCTTATTTTTTTAACTGTGGTCCTTTTTACAAATCATCGAAATAATTCACCTGCACTACTGCGCCTTACACGGTTTTTACTGTTTGTCTGACTTGTTGAATCGACACACCGGAAGAAAAAAAACAAAAGGTCAAGTCAAGTTACCGCGCTAATACAATCGTTTCATTATGTTTATTAAAAGAAAACCAAGGTCAAGCCAAATTAACGCGCTAATACAACCATTTCATATTATGCATTAAAAAGAAACCACGATTACAGCATCGGTATGACTTTCACACAAACGGGGCCGAGACAAGCATCCTTCCCCCAGCAGCTGCACTTTTATGTGTTTTTAGATATACAACGCTCTTGCTACTACTCATTTCAATAACAGGAGGCGCCTATTAGCACTAATACACACTGCAGATGTGTCAAGTAAAAAAAAAAAGCTTACACAAAATAAGCGCAATCAAAAAAGTTCCTGGGGCAGTTCGAACCCGGAACTTTCACGCCGCGATGACAACTCCCGGCGATCCTACCTATCGCCTAAAGCTGAAGGTCAATATTTTCGACGCTGGCTGAGGTATATAAATATACTGCCACCGCTTTTTATCTCGCTTGATTTTTCCTTTGTTTTGGCTCATATTTACCTTCCCTGACCGTAACTTCACCCGCCGCTCCAAAAGTATAAAGGGGCGGATAATTGGACTCCAGTTGAAAGCCTCTGCGGTCAGTTTGTACGAGCGAAATTAAACTTTTTTATTTTATTTATTTATTTATTTATTTATTTATTTATTTATTTATTTATTTATACATACTGCAGTGGGGCTATGGCAGGAGTGGGAGTTATACACAGACGGTCCAGACATCACTCTATGGACCACTGTCAACGGCACACAGAAATTCATCTGGTTGTAGTGATCGGATGTTTCCTGGTAACAAATTCCAGCGTTCAATGGTGTGAGGAAAAAAACTGTATTTAAACATATCAGTACGAGGATGAAAAGGTAAAATGTTTAATTCGTGGTGGCTCCTAGTTGCAGTTGGCTTGAGAAACTTTATGTAGCTATCTAAAGAGTCAAAACGTGATGAGTTAATCATGAAATACAAAGACTTTAAGGCGCTCAATACCACGACGCTCAGAAAGAAGTCTTAGGCCTAACACGGAAAGGTTAGAAGAAGGAGAAAAGTTTCTGTCATACCGACGACAAATAAAACGTACTGATTTCTTTTGAACTGATTCGACTTTATTCATATCGGACTGTTTGTAGGGAAACCAAATAATAGAACCATATTCGAGGATTGGGCGAATCAAAGTTTTAAAAGTTAAAAGCTTAGTATCTTGAGGTGCCACACGTAAGGTACGCCGCAGGTATCCAAGTCTTTTAAGAGATTTGTTACATGTCGTATCAATGTGCTTAGACCAAGATAAATCTGGCGTGAAAAGGAGGCCAAGATATTTATATTCAAAAACTCTTTCTAGGCATAACCCGTCAAATGAATAATTAAACACAGAAGGTGATGAACGCCTAGAAAAGGTCATAAAAACGGTTTTACGAAAGTTCAGGTTCATTTGCCAGGTTTTACACCACGTACAAAAATTCACAAAAGAATTGTTAAGAGTTATATGGTCATCGGAGGAGTTTATCACGTGATATAGTACGCAGTCGTCAGCGTAAAGTCGTATCTTAGTGGAAATATAGCGTGGCAAATCATTGATGTATAACAAGAAGAGTAGCGGTCCAAGAACTGATCCTTGTGGAACACCTGATGATACATCAACTGTACTAGATTTGGATGAGTTAAAGTAGACAAACTGTGACCGACGAGAAAGAAAACTGGATATCCAGTTGACCAGGTGATTGATTATTTAGAATTAGGTTAAGCTTGTGTAGAAGTTTAGAATGAGGAACTGTGTCGAAAGCCTTTGACAAATCTATAAATATCGCATCAACTTGATTACCGATATCAAGAGACTGACCAATATCATGAACAAATTCTGTTAGTTGTGTCATAGTACTATAACCGCGTCGAAAACCATGTTGGAAATCGCATAAAATATTGTTAGTTTCGAGAAACTCCATTACATGCCTGTAGACTATATGTTCCAATAATTTGCATGAATGTGACGTTATAGAAATTGGTCTGTAGTTTGACAGTGATTGCGAGTTGCCAGATTTGTATACGGGAATGATTTTTGCGAGTTTCCAAGATGAAGGAACTGTGGCCGTTGACAGTGATTTCTGAAAAATAACCGTGAGATACCGACTGCACCAAAGGGAGTACCGGACAATAAATGAATTAGGAATGTCATCAGGACCAGGACTTTTTTAGCATCTAACTTCAAAATCAGGTTTAGTACACCCTGAACGTTCACATCTATGTCGTCAACCGCAGACTGCGAAACATGAGTAAAAGGAGGAACTTCGAAATTATCAACTGCTAAATACTGACTGAAAGTATGTATTGAACGCTGTAGCGATTGTCAGCGCGTCCATGGTAGTTACGTCGTTAATTATAAACGAGTTTGAAGTCGTGCTGCCTGGTAAAATAGATTTCCAGAATTTTCGAGGGTTGCTTTTCATTAAGTTTTGCAATGTAACTCGGAAATAGAAGTCTTTCGCGGAATTAGTTTTAAGTCGGAGTTCCTCCTTAGCTTGAATAAACTGAGCAGTCTTTACAGGGTCAGCGCAACGTTTTCCACGCCGCAGTCTGCCGACACGTCGCGATAAATGCAATAATTCCCTTGTTATCCAAGGAGTGACAATGTTATTTTTTTTTAGTTTTGAGTGGCACAAATCTCTGGATACACGATTTAACCAAGTCTTCAAAAAATGTAACGAGTACATTCACGTCACTGGAAATACTAAGTTGTTCAAACACTTCAAAGGAATAGCTTAATGAGTCAATTATGGACACGTCATCGGCACGGTCAAAATCAGGAAAAGTGTGGTAAACAAAACGTGTTTTAGGAACAGAATAAGCGACAGAAACAAAGACTGCCTTATGATCTGATATACCGTCAACGACTTCACATTCAAAACGGTTTTCTAGAAGAGGTATACTAAGAAAGACCAAATCTAAAACTGACGACTCTCTCGTGCTCTCCTGAACAATCTGCTTTAAACCAAATGACAACGAAAAGTTCACTAACTCTCTACATATTTGAACGTCAGAACCAGATAGCGAAAAAGATGACCACTGAATGCCAGGTAAATTAAAATCACCCATTAATATTAAATTGGAAGAAGACAGGTTATGCTCGTACATAAAGTCACATAAAGCGTGTAACTGATCAATGGGAGAGCCGGGAGGGCGGTAGACAACGCCAACAACTAAAGATATATTTTCCACATTAAGTTTGCACCACACTGATTCAATCTGGGGAGGACCCTGTATAACTGAAAATTTAATATTGGTCTTTAAAAGAGTGCGACGCCACCGCCACGCCCGTACTTCCTATCACCTCTAACCACGCAGAAACCAGAGGGTGTAATTTCGGTGTCATATATGCCATCATGTAACCATGTTTCAGTGACTCCAATAATGTGAGCAGAGTGGGAAGAAATTAGTGACAGAAACTCAGGGAACTTGTTTACTAAACTTCTGGCGTTAACATTCAAGACACAAAGATTGTCACTTAAACCGTCTTTTAAACCGCGGCCGAGTCAACGACCATCAGTAGACGGGGTAGAGTGGGCGGTGGTAGCAGCCTGGGCGGTGTAGTCGGAACACTTAACCAGAGTGTTAGTTTTATCATCCCAATTATATCGCTCATTATTAATGAACACATGATCATATCGAAGGCGGACGGTGGAGCCACTGTCTCGGAAAGAGGCCGATGCATCCCATATTTCCTTTCGAACAGAACGGACATGAACAGAGAAGTCTTCCGATATACGAATATCTGAACCCTTGAGCTTGAAAGAATTTTTCAATACTTTCATTTTTTTCGCGGAAATCAAGGAGTTTCATAATGACAGGACGTGAACGATCGTCGTGTTTTCGACCTATTCTATGGCACCTTTCAATACGTGGGCAGTTAATATTCAGTTTATCCGAGAATATTTCTGATATGTTAGAAAGTAATGACTCACTAGTTTCGTCTGCCCTTTCCGTGAGGCCATGCAAGATTAGATTATTTCTGCGCGAACGGTTTTCCATGTCGTCATTCCTCGAGACGAGTCTGTCTACCACGCCAGACAATGACTTAAGTTCTATAAGCAGATTGTCACAAGATGTACAAGGGACACTTGGCGTGGCGGAAGACGACTCAAGGGCAGCCACTCGTGCTTCAAGAGCGTCAAATCGGGAGTTAACTGACTGATGGAATAATTTGATTTCAGCTATGTCCTGAGCCATCTTTTTCTGGCCAGCCAGCAATTCAGCAAACATATCCGAAACTGTGGGTTGTCTCTCGATATCTCCTCCGTCATTATCGCTCTCACCCGAATTAGCAGCCCTCAAGTCCTCTGAAACCGAGCTGTTACTGGAACAGGACTTAGAAACTACGTTATCTTGTTTTGTCTTTTTGCTTTTTTTTTTTGTACTCGAAGCGACACGGATTTTTCTTCCATTAGGCAGGGACGTGCAAGGTGGCCAGTTGCCTGCGCTCCGAGCTCACGTCTCCAGCAAATGTGGTCAGAACAAAACGCGAAAATCGTCCTGAGCCAAATGGCGAGACCAGACTTGTACCGTACGCGTTACAAGTAATCAAATTACTTGTAATCGATTACTTTTTGGAGTAATTTTGTAATCAGTTGATTAGTTTTATTAGGCAGTAATCGCAAGAGTAATCTGATTACTTTTTGAAGTATAATAAAAATTACGTGTAACCGTTACAATTTTTCCACGGGACCCCCCCCCCCCCCCCCCCCCCGGGCACACGCCTTCTTTTTTATAAAATGACAAAAATAAAATTTGCTTTTTTTTTTTTTCGAACGGAAAAAAGAAAGATTTTTCGGAGCTGTAGGAAACGAGGTCAATCTCTTTCTATGTACAGTTCCTGTGGAATGTCCGTTTTTCTTTCTTTTTGCGAGCTGGAACTGGGAGTGGGAAGCCCCAGGGAAGTCACAGTGCGTGACAAAGGCCATTCAGGGCGAAGTTTGAGGAAGCAGAATGTAGCTTTGTGAGTCCTTCGCTCAAACTAGCCCCCTCACGCACATCACACACAGAAATAAAAAAAATGAAAAAAAAATCCTGCTTAGGGTACCTACTCGCAGCCCGTAGGATAACCAGAACAGAAGAATGCCTAAAGCGGATGCAAAATATAACAAAGGCCGTTGAAATATTTCCCCATTTCCCCTACGTGGTCTTTGTGACAAGCAATGTTTCGAGTTGAGAAGTGGTCGGGGCGATCTCTTCCGCTAATGGATGCTTGTGTCCGCATTGTGAAGGTGCAACGACCACGAAGAGGGAACCCGTTTTTCTTCTTCAATACTTGTGCAAATGTGAAATATAGGTTGGAAGTAGTTCATTGTTATGAGCGCTAAAGATGTGTCTTCACAATCAATAAAGTGTGTCCTGACCCCCTCTGATTTCTGCATGTGTAAAATTTAGGGCGTGAAACGAAGGAGAGGGGAGGGGGTTCCTAAACACATGGTACGCTGACCAACACCTGACCCCCCCCCCCCCCTCCCTCAGGAAATTTCTGCATCCGCCCCTGCTACGGTTAGAGCATCGGCGCTCTTTTCCCCGACATTACCGTGGGCGCCGCCATCTCGGTGATTAGTACAAACCAAACGCAACTGTCGTTCGTCATGATACAAAAGTGCGACTTCCTCAACATTAGTTTTGGTGATAGGAAGCTCACATAATATTGCTTTGCTTTGTAGCGAACTGTTTAAACATTTGTGGAGGGCGGAAAAGCGTTTCCTGTGATTTCAGATACATCTACAGACAACTGACAACCATCATTTTAAGCACCAAAACGTATAAGCGTTCAGCCCGACCGCACAGGCACAGAAAGAGAACGAACTGCTTGACCTCGCGCTCTTGGCGCTGCTTCAGTGGCTTCATCAGCCCGTAGCGTTGGCTGCGCTCCGAACTAAGGTAAAGCAAAGCATAATTCAGATCTTAGAGTTTTACAAACAAAACAAGCAAAACACAATAATAAAAACAAAAATTGCGGGTTTATTTTGATTAACTGAAGATCTTTCGACGTGCAACCGAAATCTCAGATTGGCCTCCGTCAGATTGCGGGCACCTCGGACGATATTTAAACCCGACAAATATGGATTCATGGTCCAGCGCGTTGGCTCAGAGACACTGAGACGTTTCAGTGTTTTGTGTTTTGTTTTAATATCATTGCCACTTAAGAGCTACCGAGGTGGTCTTTGAAACAAAATATAGTCGAACCATTCCGACAATCATAGTTTGATTGCAAAAATGATTTTTGCAAGCGATAAAGACATTAAAATGTTTTCGCATACGTGGCGCAATCCCTTTCATGGCGCCCATTTCATTTGAATCGTGATCACGCGAACGCTGACGCGGCACTCGCACCCAATCAGCGCCCGTGCCGGCTTCCCGGACGTGACGTCATGTGACGTAACGCGCAGGCTTTGCTGTCTACAAGGTACTGGCCAGGCATGTGTACCTAGGCTGACCTAGGCACAGTCGAACGCGCGCAAAAGCAGCTGCGGTGCACCCGCAGCCTCGCGCTTGTTGTTCTGACTAGGCCGATGCCGCGAACTCTTTGTGAACCGAAGTTTCGACGATCGATTCAAGCCAATGATAAATTCAAGTCAAATTTTCGATCTTGTTAAACTAAGAAGTTCGACGCTTTTCGAAATTCTAAACTTTGCACGTTCGGAAATGCAATGTTTTTCGAACCTTCGAACTTACTAGGCTAAAAAATTCGATCCTTTTCGAACTTTAGAACTTATTACACTGCAAAATTCTATGCTTGTCGAACTTTCGAACTTGATAGACCGAAAAGTTTGATGATCTTCGAACTTCCGATCTTCTAGCACTAAAAAGTTCAAAGCTTTTCGAACTTTCGAACTTCCTACGTTAAGGAATTCGATCATTTTCGAACTTATTTATCTATATAATTCGAAACGTGTCGAACTTTCGAACCCTGAAAAGTCAAAAGGTCGACGAACTTCCACCTTCTAGGTAAAAGTTCGAAGTTCGTCGAACTTCGAAAGACCGGCGGACGGTTTCATTTGAATTCAAGCAGTGAGGTACATTCGTAATTTTTTTTTCTTGAATATTTGCATGCGGTGCCGCGTTCCTTGCGAAAGACAATGCCGTTTATTTCAATGTTGTGGCACGCTTAGTTTTAAAGAAATAAATGCCCGACGGAGCGAGGACGGACGACGGGTTTTCGACGATTCTCGTTTGCACCACATTTGAAACGCGCTATAGCCGAAGCTATTTATGGTAGAGATGTTAATTTTTTAAAGAATGATCTATGTATAGCCTAGATAAGTGTATGATTATTGTTATTCAAGATGAGTTTCGAAGAAATGTCCAAACATTAATCTATGGGCAATTATGCCCTAAACTTGGTAATTTTTTTCGCCTAAATTGTTTGAGGTATCGCATTTAAATTAACACCACAGACAGCACATATCATTGGCATCTGCAGAATACAATATAATATATTTATTGCTTTTCACGTTGAGGAAAGCCCCAAAGTGTCTTGTTCTGTTGTATACTATTTTCAAAAATTGATGTTGCTAATACTTTCTGGGGATGTGGAGACGAACCGCGGCCCCAATCTCGAAAAAATGCAGAATACAATATAATATATTTATTGCTTTTCACGTTGAGGAAAGCCCCAAAGTGTCTTGTTCTGTTGTATACTATTTTCAAAAATTGATGTTGCTAATACTTTCTGGGGATGTGGAGACGAACCGCGGCCCCAATCTCGAAAAAATGATGAAAGAACTATTCTAAAGCCAGAGTCAAATGAGCGATGACGTGAAAGACATTAAGGCTAACCAAACAAAACTCCAGGCAAGTTTTGATGGGATGAACAAAAGAATCGACGATCTAGAAACCAAACTGAATAAGGTATAAAAAAAAAAAGAAAACGAAGAAAGCATTGGGAACTTGGTTACTACGGTAAAACAATTTCAAGAAAATGTGAAACTTCAGCAAAAGCACTGTTGAATATAGAGGATAGATCTAGAAAAAATAACTTGATTGTTTTTGGGATTGCTGAGCCAGAAAAATAAACTATAGCGACGACGTTCGATCCGCGGTGCCTTTTTCATGCCCGTCTCGGTTTAAAAATAGAGACAGTGGAGCGAATTCATAGGCTAGGTAAAAAACGTGAAAAACAAACCCGACCTATAATAATGAACTTTCGGTACTACAACGAAAAAATACGGGTATTTCAGAACTGCAACAAATTAAAAGGTACCAACATCTCTGTTCAAAACGATTACACTGCACGTAGATTGTTTGTATCGTAAGGCTATAAAAAGTTGTGGTTCTTGAAGCGCAATCTAAGGCACGCTCCGTACAATGTAAAATTATCCGCATACACAACCCTGGTAAGGCCAACTCTGGAATACGCCTGTGCTTGTGGGATCCGTATAGAAGAACCAAATTGATAAGTTAGAAAAAATACAAAGAATGGCAGCCCGCTTTATCTGTTCGAGGTATGGTCGAACTGACTCGGTGGCTTCAATGCTCAAAGAACTAAACCTCCCTTTATTGTCAAGTCGCAGAGAAATTGCCAGACTTAAACTTCTTTTTAAGCTCTCTCGAAACGAGCTGAACATTGACACCTCCCGTTACTTGCTACCAAGCTCGACTCGGCCATTGCGGGGTGTGCATAACAAGGCCTTTGAAAGACAACGGGTAAACAATGACATTTTTAAGTGTTCGTTTTTTTTGTGAGAACTGTTAAACGATGGAACGATCTACCAGAGCAGTGGTTCTCAACCATCGATGTTCCGCGGACCCCTTGTGGATCGGCGGAGGTGATGGAGGGCCCCGTTCGTGGTGAAGGGATGGGAAAGTATAGCTTAATTATGATAGTGATTTAATAAATGAATAGAACAAAAGGCTAGTGTGAAGCAGACCTCTTGTTGACATATGCACGAGAAAACAAACCCGAGAATTTGAACGTTTCTTCAGAATCTGAGGAAATACAACTTTTATTTCCGGACTTGACTGATGAGACTGGGCTTTGCGGACCCCTAGAGTGCCTTCGCGGACCCCAAAGGGTCCGCGGACCCCCATTTGAGAACCACTGTACCAGAGGATACTGTAAATATAGAAAATATTGTTGCCTTCGAGGAAACGCTGGAGAAGCGAAGCTGTTTGGTACTCTGAGTGTGTCTTGTAGTTACATTTCAAACATTTTCAGAAAGCGTGTCAAAACTTGTGTGCTTGTATCCGCGTGGTTGTACTGTATACTTTCTTATACATTGTGAAATGTATTGGTATGTCATTTTCTTCCACTCCTGTAACCACCCTGAAAAAAGGGTGAACAGTATTAACAAATAAATAAATAAATATTTCTAATATTGTTCAAGTTCAGCCCGTCATTAAAAAAAACATTTAAAAAAAAATTTTTTTTTTTTTGCTTTACGTTTTTGGGACGTGTTTTTTTTTAGCCTGTACACATTTTGGTAGGAGAAACTTGTTTCAAAGTTCTGAGCCTCTGAATATGCAAGAATGCAACACTTCCGGCGGGTTCTTAATATTATTTTTTTCATTTCCGCATTGATTGTTATGTTTTTTTATAATTTTTTTTTTTTTTTTTTTTAAATGGCACGGTTATTGAGGTCGAAAAGACATAGATTTGAACTTCCGAACCACTAAGCATGTGGCAAGTAGTGCCTTCTGACAACAAGTTTCCGACAATGACCATCTACGCGATCTTTTATGCAGTGAAGAGCGACAGTAGCTATATATACATATGCATAAATAATTTCAGATTAAAATAAGCTCGACCACGCCCTCTTTCTCGCAAGCCGACACAACTCGACCTCGAGTTGTGTCGGCTTCAGTGCTTTTTGCTCGGTGTTTCCTCCGTCCCGGAGAATAAACCTCCAGAACAATTACAAACTAAACTTACTATATGCCAGCGTCACTCGGGTGGTGTTCGATCGGATTACTACCAGCGTACCAGCCAGGGGCAGATTTAGAGGGGGATCCGGATGTCCTGACCCCCTCTTGATTTCTGCATGTGTAAAATTTAGGGCGTGAAACGAGGGAAAGAGGGAGGTGGTTCCTAAACAAAGGGTACGCTGACCAACATCTGACACCCCTCCCCCCCTCTCAGAAAATTTCTGCATCCGCCCCTGGTACCAGCGTGCAAGGGGGTGGGGAGGCAGTTTGCCAGATCGCTTCAAGGTTTTCCTGAGCCTCAACCTCCTGCCCACCCCTGGCCGTTTCGAACTGGATGAGTATCGTAAAACAGTGCGTTCGTGTGATGTATGTACTGCTGCGTGATGGACGTTAAAGACCCTCCCGGGCTGGCACACTAGAGTACCTTCATGTGCGCTTCCCATAGAGTGATGCCAACTGCCTGTTTCTCTTTCCCACACCCTCTTCCACCGCCATTTTGTTCCTCTCATTGTTTCCCAGTGCTGTGGCCTGTGTCCATCGGTCCTCCCATCCGAGGGGGAAAATGCTCACACCTGTCGAAAACGTTTACCTTCAAGACTACATTTTACTTTACGATGGACTGCAGCAGACACAGTCATCTCAGTCAATCTATTACGAGACTACATGCCTCACACCTTTACCTTAGGGCGTGAAACGAGGGAAAGAGGGAGGTGGTTCCTAAACAAAGAATACGCCGACCAACATCTGACCCCCCCTCAGAAAATTCCTGCATCCGCCCCTGGTACCAGCGTGCAAGGGGGTGGGGAGGTAGTTTGCCTGATCGCTTCAAGGTTTTCCTGAGCCTCAACCTCCTGTCCACCCCTGGCCGTTTCGAACTGGATGAGTATCGTAAAACAGTGCGTTCGCGTGATGTATGTACTGCTGCGTGATGGACGTTAAAGACCCTCCCGGGCTGGCACACTAGAGTGCCTTCCGGGATTGTCTAGACGTCATGTCTGGCATCCTCCGCGGTCCATCATAAGGTGAAATAAAGTATATCATCATATTTTGGCAGCCAGCTCTTTCTCAGGTGGTTTACCTAGATACGAAACTGGGACCATGCTGAGTCCTGGGTCAAAGATTGCTCCAAAGACCCAGTGACATCCAGTTGGTAAACAAGCACCAACAAAAATAGTGTGTGCACACAGTCCAGGATTTTTTTTTTTTTTATTAATTAGGGGACACCAGGGCAGCTTCATTTCTTGACGGCCGCAGCCTCTTCCTTCTGGAGGGTGAGCAACATCTCGGCCTTCTTCTGCTGCTTCCTCTCCTCCCTCCGGTTGCGGGCCTCGCGCACCTTCAGCCTCCTTGCCTCGGCCTGGTCGCTGCACGGCGCAAGAAAAACAAACCACAACAGCAGATTAGCAATTTGTTCCTCTTCTAAACTATGAAGGCCAGCATACACTAGACAGTCTGTTGTAAACCAAGAATAGCAAGACAAGCTCCTCCCACAAAGCCCTCCATTCTTTCCACTTTAGCAGAGCAAATGCCGGAGGAGAAAACACTCATGGCACTTAGAGCTTCCTGCTACACAACCTGCAACTGGGGACAAGATCCAACCGTCACACCCCTAGCAGCTAAGATGTGAACTAAACCCCCGGCAGAGCCGGATCCAGAACTCCGTTTGGGGGGAGGGGGGAGGAATTTGAAAAGATACTATTCTCCTATTCTTTCTTGTGCACCGGGGGTCCACCCATGTCAATTTGCCCTCCGAAAAGGTGGGGGGGGGGTCAATTTGCCTGCCCCCATCCACCACTGACCCACGGAGAGAACGACGACCTGAATTATTTGTTTGTTTCTGACGCAGCACTCTGCTGACATGGAGAAACGCTGCATCAGCGTTCCGCTGGGGCTCGTGCCTGATCAGTGTAGTGCCACTTGAACACTAATCCCTGCCGAACACTGACATAGCGGTCAGTCCAATCAGTGCCCCGGTCGCAAAAGAGGAGAACGACAAAGAATCCAGTCTGCAGCCGTGCGTTGGGCAAACACCAAGCTCCATGGAAAACAAGCTGGGCAAAGTGCCCCCCCCCCCCCTGTTTTTATCATTGCAATGCACAAATATTTATTTCTTGCAACGAATTATTGAAACTCCATGTGCGACCACACATTCATTTGCTTTTGTGAATGCCTCTTACAGGAGAGTGGAGGGAGACTTACTTGAGTTGCTTGTTCCTGGTCTTCTCGGCCTTCTTCTTGTGGATGTACTCCATGAGGACACGCTTGTTCTTGAACACGTTGCCCTTGGCCTTCAAGTACAGGTCATGGTACCTACAGAAGCCACGGGCAAATGCCACGGACGGCGTCAAACCGACTCTTCGCTTCAAGTACGGGGGAAGTCATAACACACT
Source organism: Ixodes ricinus (assembly GCA_037355805.1). NCBI lineage: Eukaryota > Metazoa > Arthropoda > Arachnida > Ixodida > Ixodidae > Ixodes > Ixodes ricinus. The sequence goes on from JAZHYW010046570.1 coordinate 52,825, forward strand.
TCCTGCATGGTGACAAAACACATGCACTCAAAAGCTTAGGGGAATAGATGAACTGCACGTGTTTTTGCATTTTAAGCGCCACCCCTCAAAGCATCATTATGACAAACACTATCTGGTATGCTTATTATTGTTTACAAGCTCTGAGGCCCGTGAACTGCTTTATCTGCATCTGCATCAAAGCTGAGAACAGCTTTGATAATGATCCTCGAGATCGAAAAGTTAAGGAACCTGTGCTATACTTCATTTCAGCTTCTCCCCGAGCACAGCCAAAGGCTAGGGGATGGTTCACCATTTGGAAAAGATTGTTTGTATGCATCACGAAGTAGTTCACAAAGTAAAATTTTAGGAATACTTGTTTGTTTGCTAACATTGGACAATTTTCCAGTTGTGTAAGAACTAAGAACTGATTATCAAAAAAAGAAATGAAAAAAATTAAGTTCCACATTCTTTATAATATGGTAATGAATATGCTTTGACGTAACTCGCCTACCTGCTGGTAACACTGATGTGACTACTACAAGTTTTTTTTTTTTTTCTGTTATCAACGGCCAAATTGTGGGCTTCAATTTCGACACTTTTCTCGCCAACTTGCTGGACATCTTTTGGCTTTCTGCTTTCCTAATTTCTACCGACAACGCAAAGTAAGAAAGGCATGTTTGGTTGTCAGTCACGAGATCGCGATGATTGTGCACTCTTCTTTGTCAAGAGTGCCAAACTGCGTAATACCCTGAAGTTGTTAACGAACACCGGAGCTAAAAGGTATTGGGAAATCAACAAAAAAGTTTATCTGCCGACGGCAGCGCCGAGAAACGCTCTCCGACGAAAAACAGGTCAAAATCAGGTAAGACTCATCTGGGCACCGAATGTTATTAATTCCCACGTTCCAGCCACGGCCTTCCTCTACCGGCAGTGCGATGGCCCTCCGCAAAGCCCAGCAGCCACCGCACTGAACTGGAGTTTTATTCCAGGACGCGAAATGACATTTTTAATTATGTAGCAAACAAAATGTCTATCTTCAACGACTCCGCATCTCCGCACAGGAGTGATATACAAAGTGTGGGCAAAGTTGCGCCCTATCGCCGGCATTCGATTTTCCCCTGCCACCCGTAGCTTTGGCCACGCTCGAAGCTAAGCCGAAACGGAGTATAGGTGTTTGGGAGGACAGGGTGCAGGATCTGATGTTTAAGAAAACACAGGGTGGAGAACGCCTGGCAGCACCGTAAGTTGTCTCACTTGCTATTTTGAGTGCTACTCACAGGTGCTTGTCGATCTTCTTTGCCTCCCTGTACTTCTTGAGGAGTCGCCGGAGCACTCGCATTCTCCGGATCCAGACAACCTTCTGAGGCATACGAGCGTTGGCGGTACCCTTCCTCTTGCCGGGACCGCAGTGACGTCCCTTGCGGCGGGCCTCGGCATTCTTGCGGACACGGGCACGAGAGTGCACCGCCATCGGGCTTACGGATGATCAGACCATCCTTGATGAGCTTGCGGATATTCTGACCTGCACACCACCCCAAATGAGTGAGTTTCAGCTGCCAACGGTGTGCAGTTTTAGACGTTTTGCCAATGTCGCAATGCTGTTCTCTTCCTGATCTACAGTTCTGCATTTACCGACACGCTCCACGTGTTATCATAAATATTGAACATTTCTGGTTTAATACCGCGCGAGCTACGACTAATCCTTAAAACTAACATCATATGAAACAAGTCATTCACTGGCTTGATATTGAGACCTGTTATATTCGAACGTCAAGTAGCACGTGCAAAACAGCTGACCTTTTGCAGGTTACACCAATGCCATGTTATATTCTCGACTTGTATTTGTATGCTTCACACTCCTATTAATAATCGTTTAACGATAGAAACTTGGCTAAATGCCTGCTTCAAAACACAAAACCACGGCATACGTGCTACGAACTTTCACAAACCCAGTGACCAAGCAGACTGCTTTTAAACAAATAGTGATGCAAGGCAAACCTGAAGTTTGAGAGGAAAAATCAATCTCAACTTACGGGAGTTTGAGTTGGCGATTTCGTTGGTCTCGTTAGGGTCCAACCAAACCTTCTTGCGTCCGCACTTGAGTACGGCGGCGGCGAGCCGTTTCTGTAAACGTAGGGTACTAGAAAAAAAACGGGAAACAAAACGACGTAGCGATTAGCTTGATTGCGATCCTTTTTACAACCCGCAGTCATGTCACGGCATGCCCGGCGACACGAAATGTGTGAGGGATGGCTAGGCCTAACTCCTAGCCACGTATCTTGATGGGCGACGAAGTGCGCTTAAACTGCCCATTTAGACCAAAATCGCAACTGGTCAGATCATTATTAGACTTTGGGGAATGCATGCAACATGTTGTCTGGTCGAAATGAAATTAATTTGACATTTCACGAGGAAAAACGGCGCACACAAGTTACCTCATGTTCACGGCTGCACCACGAGCTAGCCTGAAAGGACGGGTAGTGATGCGGACAGGAGCGTCGTAGGCCGCGCTAAAAATAGTGCGTTTCTACTACACAAGTTATGTGTTCATTTAATACTTTATTCTTTGTATTACTTATTTAAATTAAGTTTTATACGTTTATATTATTAAAATTTGATAAAAACATAAAATATGAACGAGTAATTTAGGTAAACAAATTTCTATTTTGTGTATCATTCCGCGTTTAGTTTAGGCTATTTCCCGCTAGGGCAGCCACTCATTTCCTCAAATATTGTTGTATAAAATAATTTAAAGTTATTTTAATTTAGTATAAAATAGAAACAAAATTTTATTATGTTTTTAATTTGCCAGAATTATAATAATCGATGCATGTTTTGCTCTAGCACGTGATAGTAAACATCTGTTGAGAGTCAAAACGCTTGACTCCATAAATGTAGGTTTTGCAGAACGAACACGCCATATCCATTCCGAAAGTACCGAACACAACAAAGATTCTTCATCTGAGAACCGGGAGGTGAAGGTCGCAGAGGACGGTTGCAGGGTCGCAAGGCTATCCCCAAAAAGAGGCACCGTTGCGATCCCCAAATACTCCGGGGGTGCGTTTCCCTCATCGGCCCTTTCTCCACACGTACTCTTCGATCTTGTCCGTAAGGGCCCGAGGTCCCGGTGAGCAAGCGAAGATGTCGGAAGCGATCCTCAGGGCGTCTTCAGCCCCGAGCGTCGAGCAAATCCAGGCCCAAGAGACAATCTCCAGAGTCAGCCAGGGCATGCAGAAGGGAAAAGTGATCGCCGTGTTCACCAGCGGAGGTGATTCGCAAGGTGAGTGCTTAATGAGAAAAAAAGTATTGCCGGTCGGTTTATGGCAGTCGCTGCGCGTTGTCGGTTGTCAACTATAGTCATCGGTGTTTTACAAGATCGGGCGGTTTGTTTGGTTCGCGAACCTCAGTTATGTTGGCGTGCATATTCGAATTCTCGCGCAAAGTAGCGACTGCCGTATTTTCATTTTAAAGCGCCCGCATTCCGAAGTGTCGGTCGCACGACATTGCGTACGTGTTCGACGAAGAGCAGCAGCTCCGTTTACTGTCAACGATTTTTTCCACTGGGCTCTTGCAGTTAACCTAAGTTATGGTGTTTCCCAAGTACACCATCTCACAGCGAATAATCTCGAGAGACACGGCACTCTTTTATTTTTTTTTACTCCAGAGGAATGCAAGTTGTTCGGCAAATTTCCGTGGTTCTATACACGCGTGATTCGAGCTCTATTAAACTTTAAAAAACAACTTAAACGTTCGCAAGATGACGCAATGATTCGTGACCACGCTGCCTCTTGAAGCCAACGATTACGTTTTTATTTTTGTTTTAAGTTCCTGCTCTAAACGCCTCGATAGTAACATAAAAAGAGCCGACGAAATTCTCTGCCTCTTGGCGTTCGTATCTCGGGTTATCCGTTGCTGCTTAATAATCGCGGAAGCGAACTTTCGTCGACTGCTATAATAGGACTCGCCTGTAAACCGTAGCAGATAGGCAAAGTGAAGTATTGTTTGACTCTCTCTCTGTCCTTTAAAAAGATGGAGTATTTTTTGCGTTGCTTCCTTTTGGCACTTGGCGTGACAGTTCACCTTGGGAAATGACCCCTGGCAGCGCTCAAAGTGGGGTGCGCGCGTCTCAATGCAGTCCTTGTGATCGGTCTTTTCCGCCCTCAATTGGCTTAATCTTCACAATGTTTCTCCATTCATTGGTTTGGTGTACGCACTTGGTACATTTTGAGTCGCTCCACTGGGTTCCTTATGTACGGAGGGCCTCTCATAACAGGTAAAGGAACTCGAAACTTCCTTTAATTTTATGGAAATAGAATACCAAAATTATCCTGAGGTCCCCCGTCAGAATAGATGGACGTGATATTTTTCCCACATGCATAATGTCATTCCTTCAAAACGCGTTCAGTTTCATTTTTCAGAAATCCCCCATTCAAATGATTTTCTTCTTTCGACTTCCCCCTTCACTACATGTATTGATAATCTTACGTGCTCCGATCAAAATGGCACCGATACTGTGGCGTGTGCCCCGTCATAATACATGATTTCATTATTTCCGACGTTCTCTGTCAAGTTAGTGCAGATATTATTATACATCGGTTCATTAGATGGAATGCTTCTGCGTGGCATTTATAAAGATCTGCTCCAGACGTTTGTGACGTGTGCCTCCAACCTTGAGAGATGCCACAAACAGGACAGGACTGTCCAGTACCACTGTATTGGACTGCTAGAGTGCTCAAGTTACTTGCAAGGATCTCTAGATATAGAAATATGAGACTTCCTGCAGACTCGCCGCTTTCTACGTAGAGACAATGCAGATGCATTTCAGGGTTCAGGTTCCAGTGGCATAGGAAGTGTCCAGGGAATGGTACAACGACGAAGTGGAGGGGGGGGGTGCGACGACGGGGACAAAGTGAGACAGTAGGGAGCAATCAAAATTAAAGCGGTGAAATGTTTATTTTGAGTGAGACAACGAGACAATGAGCCATCTTTTGTATTTGGTGATCTTCCTTCTCTTTTGAGGCAGCGTTTACAAATGGCAGTAAGATTGATGTAGTAGTGAAGATGAATGGTTGTCCTTGAAATGCCACATTTTTGTTTTCTTGTACGCAAAAAAGAAATGAGAGAAGGGTACCAAGAAAGGTTTAAAGGTAAACAAGTTCTGCAATGTCGGAGTGATTCAGGGCAGAAGTTAGATCACAACATAACTAATTTTAGCCTTTCTTTCTTTCTCCACCCCTTGAAACCGTATCGGTGCAGACATCACGGAAGGGCAGTGTCTCGTCTTGTTAGTGTAGCCGGACGTGTTACAAGGTTGGAAACTAGTCGTGAACTGCTGTGGTGCAATCTGTGGCAAACAAAAGATCTGTCGTCGTACACAGCACTTACACGGTACATTGACACCAACCCCCTCAGCAAAGCCTTTTATGGAATGACGCCTCGACAACTCGCAGTTGTTTCGCATAGTTGAAGGAGTGTCATGGGGGTGTGAGAAGAGGAGGAAAAAGAGGTGCGACGTCTGGACATCCTCTTCTAGACAAGGCTAATTTGGCGTACTTCATTGCATGAGCAAACAAACAAACCTGGCATAGTGTGAAGCCCTGTCTCTGCACACAGTGAGACGTTTGTGTAGACTTCGGGGATTGGTGGCCGAGTGCGTTGGTGCACCGGAACTTGGAGCACGTGGAGCCAAATCTCGCGCTGCAGAACCCAGGGATCCTGGATCCAATCCCGACTCCTGCCCGTTCCAATCCGGATGAGCATCGTGCCAGCATGCGATCCTGTATTTCACTACAGCGTGATGCACATTCGAAACCCCAGGCTAGCAGTGGTACTGCTAGCCTTGGGTTTTCTAATTAAAAAAAATAATTCATATAGTTTATGACAGGTATTTAGAATGGCATGTTTATTAGGTTATGAATATTTGCTAGAAAAATATTCTCTTTTATTTTTGTCCGAGAGAAGGGAGACTCATGACCTAGTTTTTCTACATAAGGTTGCAAATGTTGCTATTGACTTGGCTCAGCTGCTCTGTAAATTTAATTTTTGTGTCAATTTTCGCTCTAGTGGACATTTAATTCTTTTTTTTTTTTATTCATTCACCATGCAACATTTTACCTCTTTCTCGGATCCAGTTACTTTATAACAGTGTAGTCACTCAGGATCTCGACATCTGTGCATCAACCTCCGAGTTTTGTCACCTGTTGAATAATTTAATCTTTACTCACTAATTTTAATTTTTGCGTTGTACTTTTTTATGTTACATGTCGAGTGTGATCATGCCTATTTTTGTTTCTTACTTATAGTGTTCACCTGTCGAAAAATTCACTCTTTACTAATTTTCATTTTTCTGTTCTGTACTGTTTTTCGTTAGCATGTCTTGAGTGCGATGATGCATATTTTTTCTTCTTATGGTGTTTTTGTGGAATTGCACTAATCTAAAAGACCTTGTGGTTATTTCTGGGCACTTAAATGAAAAATTATTATTATTATTAAACCTCAAAGGCACACCGACCTTACACAGTATGCGGTAGGCTCGCGATAATTCAAACTTGGATATTTCATACTTCTGCTTAACTCAAACAAATTTCAAAGTTTTGGTTGTCCTGCTATGTTTTTAATGCAGGAGACCGAGGTTGTACGTCAACCTTTAATTCATACTTTTTGTTCTCACGGCCTCGTTAAGTGCGCTTCTTACCGAGCAGCGGTGCATTGCGGAAAGCAACACCCGCGGAGCTTGCTTCCGCGGGTGTTGCTTCTCCGCAGTGCACCGGTGCTCAGGAAGCAGCTGCACTCAACAGGGCTCAAGCGCGACACGCAGGAGCTATGTATGTAAACAGGCACCACGCGGAAATTTCCACTGCAACTTGCGCTGCGACATGGCGGCATGGCATAGGTCCACGTCACAGCGTCCGCGCAAGTTGCTATGAAAACTGCCGCGCGGTGCCCGTTTTCATAGCTCATGTGTCCCGTGCTTAATAGTTCACATTAGACAACTTCTTGGCCTGATGAACAAACTTAATTTTGTTTTTAGTTGTCGTGAGCTTTCTAAACAGTCCACGATAAACATTTTGAGAGATGAATAAACTTATGTCATACATTTCAAAAATGTTTCACGTGTGGCATACCTGCTTATGATTAGGAGGCCTATGTAGGGGAAATCCTCAAATACCTGTTTTGTATGCGTAACCATTCATATAGAAAATCATAATTTTATCTTGCATTATGTTTAGATCAGTTTCTGATAATTCAAACTTTTGAAAATTGAAACAAAATGTGTGGCTTTCTGGAGTTTGAATTAAAGAAACACTGACACCCCCAATTTTATTTTTTTTTAAATTTTTTGATAGGCGATTTATTATGGTGTCAGAAGGCTACCCAATCAATATTTTGCTACAGTGTCACATATATTTTTAATAAAGTAAAAAAAACGCAACTGCTCGAAACTGTAACTGAAACTGGACTGGGGAGGAAGAAGAAATATAGAAGGGGAGTAAGATAGCAGAAATCACGTGGCTGTGCCACTTTTTTCCTTGTTTTTCAATTAACGTATTAGCAGCTCTTTAGAAGCCACAAAAAATGGGTATCATACTTTTTGTCCATTTCTAATATTGAGTGTGTGCCTTCGATGACCAGCGATTTTGATTTACTTTGGTGGTTGCGTCTAAACCATAGAAAACGGCATGTGACCACGGAGAAGAGAATGAGCGCAACTCAAACTGGCCAGTTCTCAATCGGAAGTTTTTGGGTGGAAAGAAAACGAATTTCGAGCCGCAAATTGTGTTCTGGGTAGTTGGGCTCTCATATGTCATGTATGAATAAAAACCTCAGCGAGCATAAATACCCTGTTAGTGTTCTTTTAATGAGGAACACGGTGAACTGGTCATCGATGACAAGGCTTTTTTTTATGACTCCAATTTGAACGAAGTTGTCGAACTGCGTAACGCTTCTCTCTTGACTAATTGCAAAATGTTTCTCTCAACTTCGTCTTTCGAAGTGCTTCTCTTAACTCTGAGCTTCCAAGTGCGAAATGAGCTCGCGAATGACGGTCAACCAAAAAAAGTGTGGTCAATCAACTATCGTTCCTGCTTGTCAATTTTAGAAGTTTGTTGTCTAAGCAAGATGAGCTTAATAGCACCATTGGGGTGTATTGAACCCATGTCATTCTGGGAACCGAAACTTGGCTTTCAAATAGTATTCCTCATGGAGAACTTTTAATCAACAACAACTTTCATAGAAAATACCAATCATTATCTAGGGGAGGTGGTGTTCTCGTAGCAATTCAGAAGTGTTTTCCCTCGACAGTTGTTAATTTAGATACCGATATTGAAATGTGTTTTGTTAGAGTGAAGTGTGCATTTTGTTATGTTTGAGTAGGAGCTTGTCATAGGCCTCCGGATGTGCACGCTGTGTTTCTTCGGGAATTGTATAAAGTTTTAGATTTTGTTACATTGCATTACCCCCAGTGTCCTTTATTTCTTTGCGGGAATTTCACCTTTCTCCAGGATTGATTGGATTGAATATGTGCGTGACAGTAATTGTAGAAATACAATTTCTTAATATGCCTTCTTAATACTAGAATACACCTTCTTAATACTTAATACTTAATGCCTTCTTAACTTAAAAAGGACTCTTCTCTAGAGCAAAGAAACTAAACAGTACTACTTTATGGGACAAATATTTAGACAATTCCAAAATCTGTAAGCAGGCAGGTTGAAGATGCTAAACAACAATTTTTTGGTGGTACTCCTAAACCCACTGAGATTTAACCCTGAAAAATTTTGAAAGATCTTTAGCCCCTCGAAAATAACACCCCAGGGGCCCTAAACTCGTCAAACACAAAGTTGGAGCCAAAAGTTCAGGGAGCGCACGCCGATTGGGTTGTCGGTGACGAAAACGCCAAGTCATCGTCGTGATTGTCCAATCGGTGCGCTCCATCAACTTCGCCCTCAACTTTGTGTTTGACGAGTTTAAGGCCCCAGGTGAGCTTTCTGATGTTCACATGGAACACGCTATCTGATCTGGAGAATGTGACCGCTTTCCTTCAATTCTTTGGTGAGGTTTATACTGATGAGTCATTTCCCTTGCGTTTCTGTGATGATAATTATAATGATTCTTTTCTCGATCAGATAATTGTTGACTCTAACGGGGTTAGCCAGCTTGTATTGAACCTTTCCAACTCGTCTAGTCCCGGGAGTGATGGAATAACGTCTAAACTACTAAAGCTCACTCTGCCGGTCTCCGAATGCTTTTGCAAATCTTGTTTCAACAAAGTTTGGACCAAGGAAAACTACTTAAAGACTGGAAACATGGGGACATTATTCCCGTTCTAAAATCTGGTGACGTTGCATCCGCTAATAATTACCGTCCCATTCCCCTAACAATTGTACCTGTAAACTTTTAGAACATGTGATCTACAGCCATATCGTTAATTACCTTTCGGATATTGACTTCTCTTTTCCCAACCAACATGGTCTCCGTAAAGAGAAGTCATGTGAAAGTCAACTATTTGAATTTATTACTGGTATTTATGATGACATTCATTCACGGACGCAAACCGACGCTGTCTTTATCAATTTTTCTAAAGTCTTTGACCAAATCCCGCACCAGCCATTAATAAGAAAAAACTTGAATCTCTTAATATTGACCAGTCTCTTATCAATTGGATTAAAGAATTCCTTTCTGAAAGAACGCAATCAGTCTAAAGACTCGTCCCGCAGAATCGCAGTAAGGAGGAGGAGGAGGGTGGCAGCAGCGTTGCACTGCCACAGTCCTGCAGCACTGCTTGCAAGAACACGTGGTTTCGTCTTGCATCTCATTCGCACACAGTTTCGCTCGAAGGCAACGCCAAATGAAACCACGCACTTGTTCAAGTAGTTTTGATAGTGTCGGAGTGCCATGGAAATCACACCATTTCACTTTATGTCGGGCCAGCGAAGCCGATGCCGCAAGCATGAGCGTGTTGCCCCAAATGACGAACGTACCCGTCTGTGCTTGGTAGGGACACTGAAAGCCTAAAGCTTGTTCTGATAGCTTCCGTAGCACTGCTGCTCGAAGTGAAACGGAGCATAGTCTCAACAACGTGTCACAGAAGAGTTGATTAACGATGAAGGTTACTCAAAAATAACATTTTGTTGTTAAAGGAAGCTACCAGAGCTTCTCGAAAAAAATGAGTTAGAAGTGAATCCTAGTGTATTTTTACCCCATGAACTTGAATACCTGAACCATTTGCTGCGCAAGTATTGTTAAACACGAGAAAACGCGAAAGACAGTCACTGTACGTGACGTCATCGACGGATCTTTTGGCTGCCCAAGGCTAGGGAGGCGGGGCTTCAGCCCTATTTTGAAACTGCTCTGATGGCTCTCCGACGCGTCGCATTGAAATATAATTATGATATCTGTTATTCTAAGGGCCAAATGAACGCAATTCAAGCGTTATTTCTCAAATGTAGAAGTGCCCCATCTTCCCTTTAAGTGCTTAAATTGGACACATTTGTCATAAAATTAACTTGCCAAAAAAAACAAAAAAACAATTGGAGCAGAAGTGTTGCGAGAAACATTTTTAGTTATGAGCTAATTCTGATGTTTCGGCGCATCGACCCGAAATAGAAATCATGTCATGTTACTTCATAACAGGGTTGGGCAGAAATACTCAAAAATGTATTTGGAAATACAAATACTGGGATACATTAACATAGTAGCCAAATTACTGATACTAAAATACATCTGTAAAAATGTATCGCGATACGTATCGGAAATACATTTTAAATATAGGCAAAAAGTATTTGGAAATACAAATACAGGAATACATTTTAAGGAGGGCAGAAATACAAATACAGAAATAGTGATACTGCAATACATTTTTTATATTTGTTAGAGACGCCAACTGAGATGAAGCTTGAATTTTGAAGTGGAAGTTTTTGATCCCTAAATTACTTTCCCGTAGGCTTGGCACTGTGCCTTGAAGCTAGTGGTTTCGGACGACGAGGAGTCTTCAATGGGCTCAAAAAACGTTCCATCAAGGACTGACCACGGTCCCTTCCCTGAAATACTGTCTGTCTGACAAGGGATGCGAAAAGACTTCGACCTCTAAATAAATTTAATATCACCCTAAATCCCATCAAAACGTCACCACGCCCATGTCCAATAAGGACGTCCCTGCCAACATTGATCACATGACGTCACGGTGGAATGAACTGGTATTCTTTATCTGTAGGTGTGGCCTTGAACATAAAACTTTACCACGCTGTTGTATGAAAGTACAATAGGTACTTTCGTTGTAGGTTACCATGTTGAAGATCTGCAGGCAGTGTGATTTGGAATTTTCGAGAATAGTGGACCACCTGAAGCATCCTGGAACACGTGTGTCATATTCTGTTACGGTTGGAAAAACTATACGATGGCATCCCTGTTGTGAAGGTCCTTCCTGCAGACCCTTCCCCACCAACGCATAGATTGCAGTCATCAAGTTTCGCCTAGCATCACCCAAACAGAGACCTCATGGATTGCGACCTGATATTGCCGGCACAGGTGCAAGCTCTCCGAGAAACAGCGCGCTCGAGACGAGTCGCAGGTGTACGAAGTCTGGGTCGGCACAGCGAGGCCACGTCTGGCCTCCTTCCTGGGTTTCGGATCCCCAGAGCAGCGGGTCACGTTCAAGTCAACCCGTGAGCCGTGCAATGTTACGGGCGCAGCCGCAGACGCATTCGAATATGTCTTGAACTCAGTGCGTCAGTCATCCTACTATTTCAAGTCAACCACCGCCAGGCTTGTGCTGCAACGGACTGTGTCTGACTCAGCTTTGCCGGCTGGGTGTACTGTGCACGCTAAGGCAAGAGAGACGGTTAGCAGCGGGCGTTGAATGCCAGCAAACAATGGCTCAAGAAATCCCTACCTAAGGACCTGCGGCAGAAAATGCTCCGACTCCAATCCTGGCACGTCACCTGGTTCGAGTCCCCGACTACGCAACACTTCTCAGAAGAGGGAGGAGGACGCATAGAAAAATAGTTTGGATAATCGGAAGGAACCTTGGTCAGCAAAGCAACAATGCCCCACATCTCCTTAACCCTGATGCCCTGAGAAGTAAAAAAAAAAAAAGCGTTCGGACCTTTTTTTTTTTTTTTTCGGGGGGGGGGGGGAGTATTTCTTAAGAAATGTAACGAAATACATTCCATACTGATTGTATCGCGATACAAAGAAACATTCCAAAATGTATTTCGATACAGGAATACAGATACTGGTGAAAAATATGTATCGCGATACAGAAATACAGATACGAAATGTATTCCTGAAATACTATCGCGATACATTTGTATCGCGATAGTGCCCAACCCTGCTTCATAACAACTTTTGCAAGCAGAATACTGGGGAATAAATTTTTAGGGGACTGTCTTTTTTGTGGTGTACATACAGGCCCTTTCCGAAATTGTGAGATAGCGCATAGATTATTCGCAGTCGTCATTAGTTGGTCTCATTGCTTCCGGCGTGAAGCCCGTGATTGGTTCCGAGTTCGCGCTCGAACACTGACACAGCACTCGTGTGGAATGCATTTCGATCCGAGTAAACTCAGAATGCTGACGAAGCGCTCATGTCCAATGCGTGCTCATAGTGCATGACCAACTAATGGTGGCCACGCATAATCTATGCATCATTTCAAAATTTCGAAAAGGCCCTATTGTACCTAAAAACTTAAAAAAAAAGAAAAAAAAATTGTTTTGTTTTTTAGTCGTCTTTGTACCGTTCTTCCCGGTGCAGGCATGAATGCAGCAGTGCGTGCCGTGGTCCGCATGGGCCTGTACACGCGGTGCCCGAGTGTTCTTCATCAAGGAGGGCTACCAGGGCATGGTGGACGGTGGGGACTACATCGTCGAGGCCACCTGGGTCAGCGTGTCGGGCATCATACACAAGGTGACCTCTCGCCGCTTTCAGTGGGGGGGACGTCAAATGTGTGGCAGAGGTGTCTACGGGGAGCTTAGGGTTTTCCCCAGATATTTCTGAGATGTAGACATCTAACAATTTCAACTTCTTGGGAATAATGCGCTCGAGGCCTTCATTGTTGGTCTCGGCTTGCTGAACTTGTTGGTGACACTTTAATAAGCACGAAGAACTGTTAAAATATCACTTGCAAGGTCATAACTAAGTCCCTTTAACCTAATTTAAAAGAAAAAAATGCATGGTGATTTGTGTTGTAAAATGACTGGTCTCAGTTTGCTGAGAAGGAGGGGTGATTGCCACAGCTTTTGGTCTTCTCGGCACTTTCTTTGCTGTGCAAGGGTGATTTTTTTTTGTGGGAATTATGCAGTTTTATTGCATAGTGCCACGCAAGTCTGCCAAACGCGACAATCTGGGGCGTTGTGCATTTTCAAATTCGGCATTGTCTTGTCCGGCAAAGGGAAAATATAAAGGCGGGCTGGACGTAGAAGAGTTGAGCAGTCGGCCAGACTGGTGGGGGTGCAAAACGGCTGCCACCCACTGTGGGCAGAACCATGGAGGAGCCATGAAGTTCCCGCAACAAAACTGGTGGAAAAGGTCCGCACGTTCCGATGCGCCTCATCTTCTTTGGAACAATGCGCTCGAGGCCTTCACTGCTGGTTTCGGTTTGCCGAGCTTGCTGAGTGACGCTTTAATAAGTGCAAAGAACTGGTAAAATATCACTTGCAAGGTCATAACCAAATCTTTTTTTAACTTTATTTGTGACACAAAAAAATGCATTGTGATTTGCATTGGATGAAGACTGACTAAAGCTGTCAAGCAATTGGATACCTTCAAAACAACCTTTCATCTGTTTATTGTTTTTTCAGATTTTTTCTTGTTGCATATTTTTACATGCTTTTTTTTTTTGAGACCACCGATGTCAGCGCTTACGATTTGCCATGCCTCATCCATCTTTGCACCCTCTTGATGGTTGACACCACCGTCTTGTAAACTGGCACCAGCACTGAACCGTGGCATTGCATATCTACCCCTTGTTTAAAAGGCAATTCTGAAGAAAATACAAAGGAACTTTTTTTTATTTTATGACATCATTGTCTCTGAAGACAGCGTTCCATTCTGTTTTTCCTCTTTGCTTCCCAGAAATTTCTACTCTGGTAAAGGGGTAGTCACAAGAGTGAAGGATGTCCTGGGGATATCGCCCTCGTGTGAATACCCCTAAGGGTAACTGCAAAGAAATAAAAGTGTTTTTTTAAACAGCCTAATTGGGATAAGCATGTCACAAAACAAATCTTCAGCGAAAAAACAAATTGTTTCTGCTAATACTTACGCCACAGGACGTAATTTAGTCGGGGTCACAACTTCTCCACATTTGAAACTCCCGCACTTTCGACGCGCGCGAAGTAGGCTGCTATACGTCACTCCGTGACGTGTAGCAGCACTACGTGACGTATAGTACCAACGTTGTGAGCGCGTAATTTAAACCGGACGAAATAGCCGCAAACTAAAATCAGTCTCGCGCAATAAATATTGCTGTAAAATAATTTATTTTTGTCGGAAAAATTGCTTTGTGACATGCTTGTCCCAATTAGGCTTTTAAATACACTTTTCTTGCAGTTACCTTTAAGAAAACTTGACCTTACGATTGGAGAAGGCTAGCTAAAGGCAAAATTTAGGCCTGAATCTACCGTAGAATACCGTGCATCCGCCCACACCACACTAAGCGCCCATACCCAAGTTTGTAAGATCTGAGAAAATATGCACAGTACATTGATATGTAAAATTGATGTCCGGACAAGCGCCCATCCCCCATTTTTTTGCGATTTATCTCTAAATTTTGAGTGGGCGCTTGCTTGGTACCTTACGGTAGTAAAATTTTACTGTCGGTGACCTACTTCACCACAGAAATCTCGGAAAGAAGAGTGCTTCCAGCTGATAAGGTGTTAAAAGTTGGTGGTTTTCGTCTATCTCAAGGTCAAGAAGTTTATCAAAGGTATAAACAAACCCTTCTGAGATCCGTGGATTGGACATGTGGAGATTAAAAATGTTTGCATTGAAAGTCACAGTTTTCTTTTTCTTAGAGCAGCATTTAGTGTACATAGGTACATATGTTTGTATGTTTGTCTTTGTTGGTGTGCAATAACCCTGTATTTCTTCTGTTGGACGTGATTACATACATCATAAACGAAAAGGTCATATCAATTTGTTACTCTTTAGGAGTGCCATGTTTGTGGTATGCTTAATGAGAAAGAAATTTCGTTATAGGTAGTAACTGAGTCATCGTTTTTATGTGTTATTAGAGTAAGTAATTTTTTTTTAAATTTTTATAATGTTTGTGATTTGAATAAATTGTCAAGAAATAAATGCAGGTTGGTCACAACAGTGCTTTGAGTGTGATGTCAGCTGGGCTGTTGTCCACACTCTTCTCAGGGTGGTACGGTGATTGGAAGCGCCCGGTGCTCGGATTTCCGAAAGCGTGAGGGCCGCCCTCAAGGCGGCCGCCAACCTGGTGAATCACGGCATCACCAACTTGGTGGTGATTGGGGGGGACGGCTCGCTCACTGGTGCCAACCTCTTCCGCCAGGAGTGGAGCTCGCTGCTCGACGAATTGGTCGACAAAGGTTGGCTGTGCGCTTTCAATCTCTGGCGTGGTGCTTCGGGTTGTCTGGATGCAGAGAGACCATTTTGAGGGGTTTGATGGACGGATGGACTTAGACGAATAAACATCAAACACACTTCAAACAGGCACAAAATGCTGTCTTCGTCTGTTATGCTTTTTTTTTCCTTTTTGTTTTTTTACATTAATCAGCCTCGAGCTCAAGAGTGGAGCTGAGGAATTGTTTATTCAATTCCAGTGTTTGAGTAGTGAAGAGTGGTAGAAATATTTTGCTGAGACACTGGTCTCCTTCTTTTGTGTGTATTTACATTATGAGTAGCAATATTAGTGGAAACTAATAAAAAGTGATGCCATGAATGCGCACCCTTTTTTGTGGGTATTTAAGCTGGGTTTATCTTAAAGCCAATCTTTAAATTTCTATGCATACATTTTTTAAAATGGGATCTTCCTCTTTCGTTGAAAGGCTTAAACTTTGCGCACTATTACGTAGTAACATTTCCTTGCCACCTTTGGTATAAAAGTTTTGTTGAGGGCAACAGTTGATTTTATTTTATATTTATTGGCATGAAACGAAACTTTGTCGTCAACTCGCTACGGATGAGCATCCAAGTCATTGTTCTTGAGCGAAAGAGAAACACTAAAGGATTATTTCATTCTCTCATGTTACAATCTCATTCGTTCATAACTGCTCCCCAAAACGCTCAAGTTTCCAAACAACATCCTAATTACGTTTTCACCTTTGTTGCCCTTCCAGCTGTAAGAGAATCCTGATTCGTGTTGCATTTTTATC
Source organism: Ixodes ricinus (assembly GCA_037355805.1). Classification (NCBI taxonomy): domain Eukaryota; kingdom Metazoa; phylum Arthropoda; class Arachnida; order Ixodida; family Ixodidae; genus Ixodes; species Ixodes ricinus. Next base: position 69,138 of record JAZHYW010046570.1, read on the forward strand.
TGCAACCAGGCACCATCACCCCTGAGCTGAGGAGCCAGTGCGCCCACCTGAACATTGTGGGCATGGTGGGGTCGATCGACAACGACTTCTGCGGCACCGACATGACCATCGGCACCGACTCGGCATTGCACCGCATCATTGAGGCCATCGACGCCATCGTGACGACTGCCTCAAGGTTTGCGTGCCGACGTGTCGCACAAGACGTGGCACAGTTATTAGCTCGAACAAGCTGGCCATTTCTCGTTTTTGTTTTTACCTCTGAGACTATCTCATTGAAACTTCCTGTACTCGCGAATGTGCCCATCTGTGGCACTGACTTAGCTTGTAAAAGTTGCGGTTTCACAGTGTTTTGTCTAAGTTAAAAGCAAACAGGGTCCATTGTTGTGTTTGCGCCAGTTTTGTTGTTCAGTGTAACTTTGCTGCATGTGTGTAGGGTTTTTATTATTTACCGATGAACGGTAATAGGTGTGTGCCCCGTACCATCTTGATTGGTGGGGAGGTGAGGGAGGGAGAAATAGGTGCCAAAAGTTCAGTGGATAGTTCTGTGCTTGTTTCCTTCAGATTCTTTCTTGATGCCAAGCACATTGTACAGTCGGCACGGAATGAAACGCGAACAAGGAGCGCATGGTTTTCGACCCACGCTGAGTCACCTAGAGACGCAACACCGAAGGTTTGGATGCACTGAGCAAGAGTCTAACACATCGAAGGAGGAGCCATCTTCTTGCAGCTCCCATCTGGTTCAGGTGGTGCAGCATCTAGCGAAAACCATGCACCCACTGTTCGCGTTTCATTCCGTGCCAACTGTACATTTAAGTATTATGGTGTCAGTTTTAATATGTAAATGCCATTCACGCTTATGCTGCCATTGTTCAGATTACGCATTCAGAAGGGCTCAAGTCGCCAAACAAATTGGAATGTGTCGCTTATTTTACGCTGCTGCAATATCACTTGCTTTTTGCGCTGCTGTTAGTGGATAGTGATGGACTCACAGTCCGTTACCACACACTATTTGTTCATGTAGTATAGTTAGGAGTCACAGATATCAGCAGGCTAGAGGGGAGAGGGTGCGCTTTTGTATTGCCTCGACTTGAGCTTCATTAAACTGCGTTTGAAGATGTGTTTTTTCTGTATCTCAGTCACAAGTTTCGTTTAATGCTAATTTTCTGCCCTTTTTGCATATTTGCTACTGCCACAAATAATTAATTTGTTTTTTGCCTTTTGTTTTTAGCCACCAGAGGACCTTCATTCTGGAGGTGATGGGCAGGCACTGTGGGTACGAAGGCTTTTTATTGCTATGCTTTTCAGAAGTCCCCTCTATTGACAAGGTGCAGGCCCTACATAAGCTACTATCCACTGCTGTCCTATTGGTCATCTTACTGCTGTTCACGAATAACACCTTGCACTTTATGATGCGCATAAAATATCTTCAAACTTTCCTTTAAGTATACAATTTGGAAAAGGTGCAACTTTAATATGCCGCCAAAAATTAAAATCCTCGGGTTGGATTTTGATTTTGATTCGGGAGAGGTATTTCTTGGCCATCGATTGAGAGGGGTAGGCATTCCTTGAGGTCAATAGATTTGAGAACCCCTGGTGTAGGCAGTACCAGAGTTGACCAAAGTGGTGCTGGCCAAAGAACCTAAAGTGGAATGGTACGTGCGGGACTCCGTGGTTAAAGGGAAACTGGATCTTGTTTCGCCCAGATACCTGGCCATTGTGGCTGCCCTGGCCAGCGAGGCCGACTTTGTCTTCATCCCCGAGTGGCCCCCAGAGGGCGACTGGCAGACCGTGCTTTGCAAGAAGCTGCAGCAGGTGGGCTCTCCTTGGTCCCTACAGGGATGCTGGAGGGAATTTAGACGAGTTAATACTATCAATGTTGTAACACGTAGTGTACCGATATAGGCACTACTGTCCAAGGTTATAATATAAAGTGATGATTTCTCATCTCCTCATAAGTCAGTTGAACAATAAAGGAACCGATCACTACGGTGGCTTATTTAGTGGGGTACAGCAGTAATGCGTGCGTGACGTTTTTCACGGTCTCACATGTGCCGAGTGTGTCACATTGCACATATTCTTCCTTAAGGGGGGACACTACCCAAAAGAGTGAATTCTTGAACCACTTGTCCGATTTAAATGACGTTTAAAGGGCTTGTTTCTGTTGATGTTGAGAACACCTGTGCCAAATTTTGTTAACCTGGGTGAAGTACAAAAAAATTGCAAATGGTCAAAGATGAAAGTGAGCGTGTCTGCGTAGGAAAACTATCGTTTTGAAATTACTCATAAATTTGTTGTTTTCATGTGTTATATTGCTCTAGGACAGTTCAGAGCAGATAACTATGGAGCTATATTTCTATATTATACTATCTTTCATGACAAAAAAGACACAAAAACACAAATACTGTTTCTTAGATTTCCATCCTTTGTCCAAAATTTTAGTTCTTGAGCATGAAAACTGAGAAAAATAAAAAATACAAGCTCATAGTTATGTTCCCCTTAAAATTTCACCCCAGAAAAACTGATAAAAATGAATCCAAGTTACGTAATAACAAAACGATAGTTTTCCTAAAGTGAAATTTATGCCAAAAAGTGGAATGGAGAAAAATGCGTTCAAAGTGCTCCAACCTCTACCTTTTCTATAGCATCGGTGGACCAAAAATAATTTATAAAAAATTAACTATGCAGTGTAAACTAATGAAACTTTCTGGGAATACTCTCTAGATATTGGTGGATGTAAATATGACATATTTCAAAATCAACTTTTTTGCAGAAATTGTTTTTTCTGGGTAGTGTCCCCCCTAAATTCTCAAAAATCCAGTTTCTTTTTTCTTTTCTTTTTTTTTTTTTCTGGCAGCATCTGGTAATTTTTACCCGCTATATCTTTGCAAAAAGCATTGTGGAAAAATTGACGGAAAAAAAAAATGTGCAGTACGTATATTGCATTATTTAAGAGGCAAACAAACAAATGTTTAGAAAATAGAAAAAAAAGTCCTGGAATCGTTTTCAGTTTTAATAATACATCTTTATTTTTGTTTCATCACTGAAACGGGGGACCATGGCAAAGAGCTGCTGCAGCAGCTTGACAGAGGTCCTGGCCCCCTTTACAGCAGGCGATTCCCAAGCAATTTCAGAAACAAACAAATCAGCTATATTGAGAGAAAGGACACTATTTTAAATGTATAGACCACAGATCATGCAAAATGAGAAAAAAAATAAAGAAGGAAATTAATAAAGTCATTGTAGTATACAATGGTACAGTGATCCGTATGCCTTAGCTGTACCTGAGAAAATGACCCTAAAATAATGCTCCTACCTCTGCTTGCGTCATTACATGAATATCAACACCTTTTAAAAATAAATAATTTAATAAAGTAATTAATTTGTTATTTAGTGGGTGGATGTATGTGATGATGAAACAAACCATTTTAAAGTTTTTCTTTAGGGCGGAGTTGATATCAGGAAGTGAAAAGGACTAGGTTACATAATTTCTCAAAAACTTTATTTTTTAACTGTGTAGACTTCCTGTACGCCACAAGAAGTCAGAGACTTGTAAATATTTGAAATTGGTTTTACATATATTAAGCAAGGAGAACAAGTGTTCAGTATGATCATAGTATGAAACTTTGGCAATAACATGCACAGCTTTCTTTTGTTAAATATGTAGTTCATTTATATTTGTTTTTGTTGTATTCCCCCAAACTAGATGACAATAATTAAGTTGCAAATATACCAACGCGTTATAAAGTGGAAGCTTAACACAATGCAGTAACAATTATTTAAATTTGGTTAGCAACCCCACTGTTTTCAATAGTTTAGACGAAAGGTAATGAACATGCTTATTCCAAGACATACTATTTGTAAACCAAACTCCCAAAGTCTTAATAGTGTCGACAAATTCAATTTCTTCATTGTTCAAAATCAGAGGGTTCGTGGTCATAACTGGAGCATGTTGACTTTTAAATAAAATGGCTTTAGTTTTTTGCGAATTTAACTTGAAGTGATTATCTTGGTGATTCCTTTGCCTTGCTCGGGGTGCTCTTGCATGGTTGCTTACCTAAAAGACTGGCGTCAGTTTTGTGCTGCTGCTATCATTGGAACCCAAGCCGGCAAAAATGTAGCCCGTTATTTGAGAATGCAAAACTGCACTTGTGAAGTGCATCTTGAATGTTACTATCAGATGGCAACTAAGATGCTCTCATGACAAAATTGACACCAACAATGCACATAATTGTTTTCCTCTCTCCACTCTGCATACCTTTGCATCTGAAATGCATTCATTTTGTCGGCCTGGCACAACTGACCGAGGTGGATTTTTATATACTCCAGCCAGTCCTCGTCTTTTTCTCTTGTTCGGGACATTCCCACTGTTTGAGAGAGCCCTTGTTATTGTCATGTAAGTTGACTGGATTAGGATTGTCTAAACCGTTAGCCTTTTGCCACTGAGCTCTTTGAAGAGCTCCTACTCTTAAAATGCAACAGAATGTGGACGTTTTTACTTTCTTTTTCTGATGGTGCATGTAAAACAAAATTAGTAACAAGTTATCTTTGGCCCTGTATCACTCAACACCTGCTGCCCTCTTAGAGGTAACTCAACATTTTGAGTATTTTGATGGGAATGTGTGCTATTGTACCAGCATAGCTATCATCTGCAAAATGCATTTGCATATTTGTATTTCAAAATACTTGTTCAGGTGTATTTCTCAAATAAATTACCGAGATGCATATTGCATCTCAATAATTTATTCTCAATAAAATAATGTTTTTTTTCATGTTTGTCATTTAGTTTTAGATGCGGAGCATCTCTTGCTCGGCGTCTATGTGCCGCGCGTCGTCGTCGGCGTCGTAGTCCGCACTCACACTACGCATGCGCAGCTCTCCTCCTTCCCTCTCTCCAACAGCTGTGCGTTACTCTCTCCGCTCTCTTTCTCTACCAGCTGCGTGCACTTCGCGTTGCGTTCGCTTCCACTCACACCGCGCGCGCATGCACAACTCTCCTCCTCTAGTCTCCTCTCCTTCAAGTGTGAATATAAGCAGCGTAGCGCGCTGCGCGTGTTCCCCGGAGGAGTAAAAGGAGGATAGTTTTGGGCGCGCAGGTCGCAGCGCCACGCCAGGGCTTTCCAGTGGGGTGGGCTTTCCCCGCAACTCTGCGGCTGTCGTGTGCTAGCGTTTCTCGGCCGCTCGCGTCCGCCGCAGCCCAAATCCGGCCGGCCAAAAAGAAATCAGTCAAGAAGGGAATAAATTAATTACGATCCGCGATGCTCCGCATCACCCCATGGTTCCCCTCGGGAAGATGGTGTAATTTTTTCTTGTATATTACTAATATCGGTAATTGTATGCCTTTCCCAGTATTTCTGCTTGTTGCCATTTCTGAAGGTCTCCCAAAGTGTGCCTGTGGTGCCTAAAAAATCGCAAAGAAATTTTTTTTCTTTGTTTTGTGCCAGGAAAGAGATGCTGGCCAGCGGCTGAATATCATCATCGTTGCTGAAGGAGCTCAAGATAGGGCAGGACAACCCATTACTGCTGACGACGTCAAGAAGGTGGTGCATTTTTAGTGCAGCATTGAAAACTTTTAATTTACAAAGTTGCCAATTTCAACTCCTTGCATGGAGGCCTCATTCTCGAAATTCATTTTTCAAGAACTCGATTCTTTAAGAACTTCTTCCCTGAAAGTTCCTGAATTTTATGATAGCTGGTGGAGTATGATGGCTCAAGACCTCTCAGCTTTGTTGGGCATGTTGGCACGCTTTTTAAGTTGGTAAGGGGAAGAAAAGAAACAGACTGTGCTCCAGCTGTTTTCGTTCCATCCGTGTTCTGTTTTTCTCATTTGCATCCAAGGCCATTCTTTTTTTGTACTTGGTTTGTTTGTGTCTGACTAAATAATTTGGAACTTTTCACCTAACGTTAAAATTATTCCCAAATTATTTTCAAAACACCAACCCCAAAGAATACTTTCTGTCACTGCATGCAATGAAATCGCGAAAGAAATGCTGTCCTTAAAACGCCAGATTCTGAGGATTTCTACGTCTTGAGTAAAGGTTGCATCAGATCGTTACAAGACCCTCAGAAACCTTTGAATTTGCAACATCTGACTCAACTATCTATTTTGTGAGACTTGAGGCCTGTTCACAGGTACACTAGCAGTGCTGCTTTTAGTGCTGTTAGTCGGCACTGCGAGCGGGGCTGGCCTTGCCGATGCAGCGCCGACTTCACGCTATATTAGTGGCACAGCGCCGATAATGCCCCACGTCAGTGCCGAGTTTCGTGCAATTCAGAGCTGCAGCATCGCTGTTCCTAGTGTCGACTGAGCGCTGCAAGGTATCTGTGAAGCGGCCTTTACTTGGCAAAAGTTTATCTCACGTGAACTACTCCATCCCCCGCAGGTTGTGGTGGACAACCTGAAACAGGACACCAGGGTGACAGTCCTTGGGCACGTACAAAGAGGAGGAAGCCCCTCTGCTTTCGACAGGATCCTCGTGAGTTCTCTTAGAAATCTCTTAGTCTCTGCGCTTGAGGCTCGAGCAGCGCGGTCTGTCATTAAAAGTGTGTCTTCGAGCATTCATTGACGGCTCCCATACTCCGTTCGCCCTTAAGCCGAGATAGCATGCAGTCAAAGATACCAGCACGAGGTCGGGACTTTGAAGCATTCTTCCACAGAAAGGCACGTCTCAAAGTCAAGAGTGTGGACTAGCTTGCCCCTGTAGCCTCGGCCGTGGTCTCGGCTTATAGGTGAACGAAGTACAGGAAACAAGGCTGCAGTAGCGTTGGAGTTTCTACGTCACCTGTTGGAAGCCAGTGCGGGGCACAGGTTGGACGCAAGTGCCATGTCGGCGTTCGGCTGGGACTTTTGTTCGGTCGGCGACGACATGACTTCCAGTTGAACGCCGACCCAGGACTCGTCTCCAACCCATGGCCCGCACGTGCCTGCGGCGGGGGACGTAAAAAGTCTGGCGCCGTGGCCTTGTTATTTAAGGGTTATCGCGGAAATTTAGGTGAAATTTAGGGTAAGCGGCGATGGGATTGGAAGAGGAGAAAGTGAGTGCAAGGAGGATGAGAGTTAGGTATGTCGTCCTCTCCCGAGAGACTGGGGGTTTGTTCTTTGCACCCTCGTTGCCACCGGTGCTCGCGACGTGTCGCGGCGGCAATCAACTCCCCTTCAGCCCATCATTTCGTTTAAATAGGGTTGCAGGATGGGAGCGGAGGCTGTGCTGGCCCTGTTTGAGGCCACTCCCGACTCGGAGGCCTGCGTGGTCTCCCTCGACGGGAACCAGGCCGTCCGGGTGCCCCTGATGCAGTGCGTCGCAAAGGTAGGCTCTGCGGCATAGACAGTACTATGAGATTGCATTGTCAGTCGATGAGAACGAATCACTAGGCGACAAGTGTTAACGTTACAAGCCATTCCCTGCACTTCCAAGCTCTCGGCAACTCGAGAATGCGAAGAAGAGCTCTGCTCTGTCTGGCTTTAGTCAGAAACAAAAAGTGATTTTGGTGCTTTTGAAAGGATAAACGATGGACGTGTTACTAATGGGGCAATATCTGTGGAAATATAGGCCTACTAATGTTAAAAAGTATCAGATGCAGAACTAAGCTAGAACTGCTGCAGTGTACGTGACAGAACTGCTACGATCAGAATGCATCGGTTTGTCTCCTTTTTAGCACAAAGAGAAATGACATCTGCTAGTGGTAATTTTTTGAGCGTCGCACGTCAATGAATTTATTGGCTTAGCTGTGGGGATCAATAAAATGAAGAACAAAATGTCGTGGGATACACAATGGTTGCCTTCTAGTGTAAGTATTGCAGTGACATTTTAAGACTTCTGTAGCTTGTCGGCCTCCTCTCTGTTCCTCTACTTTGGATGTCCTTCGCAAGGTCTGTTTGGCCTGATTCCGTATTGCCGTGACGTTGAATGTTTTTCTCTGCAGACGCAAGCTGTGGCTAAATGCATGGCAGACAAGGAGTGGCAGAAGGCGGTGCAACTCAGGGGCAGGTCAGGACCATCACATCTTTTGCAGTAGACTTCTCGGCACAGTGGTCTTAGACGTCGTGTTCCGCATATTTTCGTATGTTCAATATTTTGCAAATCTTGCCAAGTGTGGGTCGTGGGTACGTTCTGTGGGCACAAAATGTTGTGATTTGTAGTAATATGTTATGCATTCGTGACTGGGGGATATATTTGCGCAAATAAATTTTTCGCAATATTCTGCAAAGTCACGAAATTCAAGAAAATTAGCTCTTTGCGAAAATTATGTAATTTGCACTGTATATATTTGTTGAATATATTTTTACTATCTAAGTACTTTGACTATGCAAAGTAATTTGAATGCCTTCATTAGCATTACAATCTTGGCACTTTTCATTTGCTCTATTCATAATTTTAGTCCCTGCTGCTTTATTTTTCTAATTTTTATTTTAGTATTTCAGGTACCGTCTTTTCCAGCCTGTAAGTCGCAGTCCCCTATACACCAACTCATGTTTACAAACAAACCGGAGCGCCCGGAGCGCCCTAGCGGACGCCACCGGCGCCGCGCATGCGCGATGGGGGTGTGGGCAACAAGCTCGCCGTCGCCCATAAACAAACCATTGAAATGCGATGTTGCCGGCGTCAGTGTGAGTCCCCCTGCCCTTTATCGCTTTCGAATTGTTGATTTTACGTCTTCCTGGCAATGTCTGACTACATGAGCGGCGTCGGCGAAATTAACGAGGCTCGTTACACCGCGAAACTTCGCGTGAATAATCTGACATGCGGCGATTCATTTCGCGTGGACGCCACAGAATGAACGCTAAAGCTTGATTCGCATGATGAGATTTCGCTCGCAATTTTCAGTTGCGACGCCGCTCAGGCTGCAAAAGCGTGAACCGTAGCTGAGATGGTCGACGTCGATACTGAAAATCGCAAGCAGAATCGGACCAACTGAATTAGGCATAACAAATCGGTGATGACCGCTGGTAACAATAATCAACATCTCCTTGTATCTACTGTTTATGTTGAGCCTGCTTACCAACCTTCAAACTTAAGTCTTTTGAGGTCTGCACTTACTTCTTATCGCAAGTACCGGGCCAACATTTGGTCTACGGGCCGGTGTCGTCTAAAAGAGCAGACGACAAGCAGAAGCGTTTGAAAGAGCAGACGACAGTTGACGACAGTTCGAACGATCAGACGGCCGTTCGAACTTGAAGACAAACTGAACGTAGTCCGCAGGTGGGCCGTACAACTTGACGGTTTTCCAGCGTTCATGTTGGAACAAAACAAATAAATCTGATGACCACAAGTATCCGTGAATTCAACCCGAAGTGCTTCCCGCGGCACATATCCACGTTCTCGGACGAACCGAGCACATGAAAACTGATCTTCAAACCTTTCTCGACTCTTTTCGACTCTCGACTCTCTCGACTTTCTCGACTCTCTCGACTTTCTCGACTCCCAGTCGCGGCGGTTTGACGAGAAGGCAGGTTTTCGTCTGGTTCCTTTCAAAACAACGCAGGAATACACGCCTCACATGGGGCCTTCCGCCCACAGCCCCAGACCGGAAGTGCGACAGACGCGCCACCACCGCGCCGTGACGTAACAGAGATGAGTTGGTGTATAAACGGCCATTGGTACCAAAAAGATTGTACATACCGTAATGTCCTGTATGAACGCCCGCCCCCGAGAGATCGTTCATCCCGTTTTTTGGGCTAAACGTCCACAGCGTAAATATTCTGGAACGTTGGCCACTCCTCAATTCCCTCCTAATATTGATCACGCTATATCCGACTGGAATCACATCAACCGCGCAATCTGCGGTATCGGTTTGTGTGACAAGCCTGTTGGCCCGGGTTCCCTCGTGTTTATCGCACCGTGAAACGCGAATCTGCTGCATCCGCAATCTGCGGTATCTGTTCCCGTGACATGCGAGTTCGTAGCGGGTTCTCGCGTGTTCACTGTGAAGCGCGAATGTTCTGCGGTATCCATTCCCGTGGCAGAGAGTTTTAGTGAATTACTGTGTATTATCGCACCGTGGAACGCGAATTTGCCGTGTCCACGATTTGTGCTATCAGTTACCGTTTCACATAATTTGGGGTAGCAAGATTATTTTATAAAACCGTGCTATCGCCTCTCCAAGCATCAACCACCCCATATTTTTCACCATTTCTCTCTTCATTTTGGGTGGGTGTTCTTTCGGGACTTTACAGTAAGTCCCACCTTTGTATAGGTCACACTTATATATATATGTACGACAGATGTGTCGTAACTGCATTGCTAAGTCTGCACATGTGTGTTGTGATCGCAATATACCATAAAATCCTGAGAGATGCCCCACGCCCAACAAGGTAGAGGGTCTTAGAGTCATAAACTGGCAGCTGAAAGTGACCCCCAATTGGGCGCCGTTATGTTGCACATTTTTTACCGCTAGACACGTTACTAGGCATGGGCGAATAGAGGATTTTGGGTCCCAATAGAATTCAAAGCGAATAGTGATTTCGGCCGAATAATTTCGAATCGAATAGTTCGAATAGTACAAGCAACAAATACCACAAGATATGTTTGAACTATAGTTTTATATTTGCCCTTATTTGGTATTAGAAGTACTGTAATTGTTACTTTCAAGTCTATTGAGTTTGGGAGCACGAAGTGGTCAAAATGGTAGGAAGCTTGCACCATCTGGCCGGAAATCCAAGCCAGAGTAAGTCAAAACCGTTTCTATCGAACTCGCAAAAAAACGTCTACCAGTTCGATATAGCGGGTAATTCGATATAAAAGTTTTAATGAATTTGACTCTCAAAAATTCACTTTCTGCTCAAATATTACACAATGAAGTAGTCTTGCATCTTCTGCTGCTTTTTCTTCCTTGCATCTGCGATAACGATATTTTTCTACGCTATCGACGGACTCCAAAATGCTGAGGCCGCTGCCTTCTATATTCGCGCATTAGCGCCAAACTATGCCGAGAGAACGGAGCACTTCCAACGGGAGCACCTTTTCCTGCAGAGCGCCGTTTTGCTCTGCAAGTTGGCTTTCCCCTAAATTCGGTGGCTGCGTTGGGGGAAGCCAACTAACAAAGCAAGCTGGCTATTTTTTTTTCCTCTCTTTTTTTGGGCGGCCGCTTCAATTGGACGGAGCGGGGAGAGGGAGCACGGAGCACCCTTTCTCCGCAAAAGACGTATTTTCTTTCGCTGTGGCTAGCGTTACGTCCGGACGGAGCACTGGAAAGGCGTATACCTAACCCCTCCCCCCGCCCTCCTCTCTCTCCCCCGTGAACCTAGGGAAGGCGGAGATTTGGACGTAACTTGAGTTACGTCGGACGTAACGCTATAAACACTTCGATTTTCTTTTCTTCCGAGCGGCCGCCCGGAAAAAAAAAAAAAAAAGCCAGCGTGCTTTGCAAGTTGGCTTTCCCCCAACGCGGCCGCTCGCGTTGGGGAAAAGCCAGCTTGCAGAGCAAAACGGCGCTCTTGGCAGTTCGATATATCGGGAGCGGCTGCTATTTTTGTTCGATGAAACCATAGTTTTTGCTATATATTATCACTGTAACATTACTGTGCACAAAAAGTGTTCGATATAAGGAATAATTCGATGTAAACGGGTTCGATATAGTCGGGTTTGACTGTATTTAGAAGGGTCGAATAGTTCTATATTGTCGAATAATTCGATATTGTCGAATAATTCGATATTGTCGAATACTTAAATTCGATTCGAAGCGAATGCTGAATAGAACAGAAGTCGATTGGCTATTCGTAATAACCGAATATTCGCCCATCCCTACATGTTACCTTATAGTTTTGTCTAGATTTTAATGAATTACCGCGCACAAATAATCGCCTTTTGATTTTAAATAACAGTACCGACGAGATAAGTTATGTTTCGTTTGTTTTAAGTCCAAAATGTGCTTTTACGACAAAAACTCGGGCAGCTTTGCAATGCCTCCGCTAGATGCCGTCAGCTGCGGTGCTGTATTTGGGGTTTTTATCGGAGCTAGACACTGATCTCTGGGGCTGACTGTATTGAAAAAATAGTTTATCGTGTTTTTTTACTGCGATCACAATACAAATCTCGGCTCAGTTTTACGTAACAGCTTCAGGATTTGGTACGGTTACTTGTCTAGTTGTCAAAATTGTACAACATCACGGCAGCCAAGTGGGAGTCACTTTTGCCTGGTGAACGGGATACGAGTTTATCGCTCTAAGCTCCTCTACCTTGTTGCCCACTCCTGAAAGATAAGATAACCTTCCTGTATGTTTGGTATGATCTGCTATTTTTTCGACAACGTCGAAAGATAGCCCGCTTCTACTAATTGCAGGGCCCTGGTCAATGGTGACCTTGGAAGAAATGGTGTTACCTAGCCACGGCGGGAGATACGTGAACGTTGCTGACTGGGAAAGAACAACAGTTAAATTTGGTTCATTGCTCCTCTCTGCGATCTTAAAACCAGCACTTTTCAACTTTTTATTTTTTATTGCACACCTAAAATTAATTTACTTGTTATTTTCACCCTATTTGCTTTCGATCTTAGGTGGGCTATCTCTCAGGTCTCTTAGGATAATACGGTATGCGCAAGCAAAGGCCAGTTTCAATATCCTCACCAACGTATCAAACAAGAAATATAACCCTGCGGCGAATTCGCTTAGTTAAGGGTCGTACCGATGGAAAAATATCTTTTTATTTACCGGAAAACACGATCCCTTTACGCATCACTAGTTAAACTTACTTTTTCTTGCATAGCAGAGTTGTGGTAAGTCTGCAAAGCTTACAGTACATGCATTTGAGGTACTGATAGAACGAGAACACTGGTGTGTTTTGGGCACAATATTACATTTTATCAGGAAATTCTCGAGAAGTTTGCAGTTGGGAAGCTCTCGCCCGAGAGGGTTAGCGTTCAAGTAACGTTTTATCCACCGTCCTTTCCTCACGCCGCAGGAGCTTCGAACGTAACCTGCTCACTTACCGTATGCTGACTAGGCTGAAGCCACCAAAGGCTGCACTGGACAAAGGGGCGGTGAGTCACATCTTGTCGGGCGGAACTTTGTTTGATCTGCACATATCGAAGGAATGTCGCTCCAACTTGTCTTTTAATTGCCTCTTCTCTTGCTCTCGTGGGGAAAGACGTCGAGAAAGGTGAGACACCCCCTCGAAGACTCTGAACGTGGATAACCTGATCGATACTATTGGTTCTACTTTGAATTGGGCAACATAAATTCTAAGGTTTTTTTTGGTTTTTTATGGAAGGTATGGGGGACAGAAGAAAGGAACAAAATCCTTGCTCGAGAGGAATGTAAATCCCCAAAATATTGTGTCTCAGCTCTACACGTTTGCAGGCAACTGTGGTTCAAAAACTAGTTTGGCTGCAGTCGAGTAAGCGCCCCCAACTGGCGCTGGGACGGAGGCATCCAGAGGCTCTACTCGCGGACACGAGTAAACGATCGGTTTGCTCGACGCCAACGGGCTAAGTTGCCCCGTCTTTAGTCGCTCGGTTGACTAAAGACGGGTTGTTCAATTGCTCCGCCTCCAGCGCAAGCCTCCTATCTTCGGTGACGCTTCGTCGCCTCACGAGCCTCGAGGGTGCATGTGGTACCAAAAGCACGGTGGAAAGCAACGAGCAAACGCCCTGTGCTTCCAGTCCTCTATGTGACTTGATCAGTCTACTTAATGTCGACAGCGGAGCAGACAAAGTTGCCCGTCTAGTGGGTACCAGACGGAAATCTATTCATTCTGTCAAGTGGCAAAGTTGTTGCAACCACACTTGAAATTTTTTTTTTCTTGTTTGTTGTTGTAACGGTGGCGTAATTTCAGGGCTACCGGCTGGCCGTGATGCACGTGGGAGCTCCCTGTTGCGGCATGAATGCCGCCGTGCGTTCTTTCGTCCGGAACTGTCTCTTCCGCGGCGACACGGTCCTCGCAATTCACGACGGCATCGACGGCCTAGTGGAGAACAACGTAAGTTTGGCGCCTCGGTGGCATTGTTTTGTACTTGGTTCAAATCGGTTTTCTTTATTGCACACGAGACTCCACGTCTAAAGCTGCCGCCACTCGCACTTCAACCTCTCGTGGAACGACCGTGATGTTGTCTACCCTCTCCCTCGCTCCCTCCTTCTGGGATTTCACGGAAGTTCTCTCGCCCGCCATTGTCTCCGCGCACCGCTCGTAGGGGCGCCCTCTTTGGGCCGGCCTCGTCCCTCGCAGCGTTAGTCCTCTCCTTTCAGTGTGAATGCCTATGTCAATTGCGTAAATTGTTGCTCTCTAGTGACGCGCATAAAGAACAGAAATACTGCGTCAGTGGCAACAATTGAAACCGCTTGGCCGCTCATTCTTGGTTTTGGGCCTACATTATTTGTTAGTGTGCAACCTTTTGTCTAGATGGCACTACATGACTACCGTATTTGCACGAATATAACGCAACCACGAATATAACGCGAGGGCAAATTTTGATGCCCTCAAAAAGAAAAAAAAAATGTATTACTATTATAACGCGAACCGAGGCCACGTCAATTTCTCGCACTCGGGGGCATAGCAGAAGTGAAAAGTCAATGGAAATAGAAGAAATATCAGTTTATGTTTTGACTGCACTCATCCTCACTGCTCAGGTCCTTCCGTTTACAATCCACTTGGCAACTACGCAGATAAGCAGCAGCACGGCACCGCTTGTCTGGTAGTTCCTTTTTCTTCGACGCGAGCTCCTCGGCAGCTTACAATCCAAACAAGGCATGAAGCAGAAGCACCAACACACAAACACCAGACCACTCTGGAGCAGAAACTAAAAAATGCGCAGGCAGAAAAAAGACTGCTGAACCCGATACACGATCATACTTCTTGTTCTGGTCCCTCTGCATAAACAGAAGCCTTGCATTGCACGATTGCGTAAACGCGGTCAGTGGTCTTGGCTTGGCTTGTGTTGACTTGGCCTGGCTTGGCTTGGCTCGGCTCGAATTGGCCAGTGCCCGCATTCCCGCATGGTGCGCGCGCGCTGAGTTTTTGCGGAGTGCGCGCGTTGTACAAACACATAAGCGATAAAAATGCTTTTAATGCGAATAGCATTCTTTGGCTACTTCACGCACTTTTCGTCTATGTATCTATCTGGCTATCTAACCTCTTACGCCGCGGGTCGATAAATAAATAAAAAAAAATCAGCAGAACCCATCCTTTGGGGATGATTATCTACGTTAATGCGAATAGCATCAAACGGTGCGGAGTTATGCGCGTTCGTCAGGTGGCCGGCACACTCTAGATACGCCAGCCCACTCTTGAGGCGATTCTAAATTTGTTGACACTTTCACAGCCCTGCGCACGATCTCCGCAGCCCAGCACGTGCGTTTGTGTCACTTAGGAAGGCGAGCAAAGCACGCGCCATACGCACAAACACTCAAAATGGTACCGACCAGACTTTCTGGCGTCTCAGCTAGTCTCAACCAACGGTACTCTAAACGGTTGTTTATATCTCACCATAGGACGCTCTACAGCGCTGTCACAGCTACCGGTGCGCGCGCGTCCCACGCACGAGGCTTCATTCCGCTCTCGTGAGGCTGAGCACGGTCGCTACATCACCCTCTCCCGAGCGCGGGAGAGGGTGAGCTAGCGGCCGTGTTCAGCCTCACGAGAGCGGAATGAGCCCTCGTGCATGGAACGCGCGCGCACCGTAGCTGTGACAGCGCTGTAAAGCGCGTCCTATGGTAAAGATATAAACAACCGTTTAGAGTGCGTTGAATGACTGCCTTCATAGCTCTGTGGTTAGCGCGTCTGCCTGCTGATCAAAGGGTCAACGGTTCGAATCCCAGCCGGCGCCGGTCTTTTAATGCGAATAGCATTCTTTGGATACTTCACGCACTTTTCGTCTATGTATCTATCTATCTATCTATCTGGCTATCTAACCTCTTACGCCGCGGGTCGATAAATAAATAAAAAAGACCGGCGCCGGCTGGGATTTGAACCGTTGACCCTTTGATCAGCAGGCAGACGCGCTAACCACAGAGCTATGAAGGCAGTCATTCAACGCATTCTAAACGGTTGTTTATATCTTTACCATAGGACGCGCTTTACAGCGCTGTCACAGCTACCGGTGCGCGCGCGTTCCATGCACGAGGGCTCATTCCGCTCTCGTGAGGCTGAGCACGGCCGCTACATCACCCTCTCCCGAGCGCGGGAGAGGGTGAGCTAGCGGCCGTGCTCAGCCTCACGAGAGCGGAATGAGCCCCTCGTGCATGGAACGCGCGCGCACCGGTAGCTGTGACAGCGCTGTAAAGCGCGTCCTATGGTAAAGATATAAACAACCGTTTAGAGTACCGTTGGTTGAGACTAGCTGAGACGCCAGAAAGTCTGGTCGGTACCATTTTGAGTGTTTGTGCGTATGGCGCGTGCTTTGCTCGCCTTCCTAAGTGACACAAACGCACGTGCTGGGCTGCGGAGATCGTGCGCAGGGCTGTGAAAGTGTCAACAAATTTAGAATCGCCTCAAGAGTGGGCTGGCGTATCTAGAGTGTGCCGGCCACCTCACGAACGCGCATAACTCCGCACCGTTTGATGCTATCCGCATTAACGTAGATAATCATTCCCAAAGGATGGGTTCTGCTGATTTTTTATGTTTTCTATTTGCCCCTTCACGTGGCCCAATAGCTAATAAATTCCCTTCCACACCCCCCACTTCTTTTCCCACCGGATCTCCTGCATTGAGCCGGAGGAATGGCTCTTTCCTCTGGCTTTCTCCAGACTCACGCTCCTCGTGGCTGTACACGATTCCGAATATAACGCGAGGTGCGTTTTGGAGCACGTAACTCCGAAAAAAACTCGCGTTATATTTGTGCAAATACGGTACATTGCTTCCTACATACGACACCGTCGGGATTTCCTAACATTGCTGCAGAATGCTCGTGCACGCTTGTGCACACCATCGTTTTGCTTGTCCCGTTGAGTATGCGCCAGTCCGCTTCAAGATAAGTTTTTTTTTTCAACGCTCCGTCTGGGCAATGCAGACACTCGTTCTTCTTATTTTGCAAGTATGTCAGCGTATTTGAAAGAACCCTTGCAAACGAGAGTAATAAAAAATCAGCAGAACCCATCCTTTGGGAATGATTATCTACGTTAATGCGAATAGCATCAAACGGTGCGGAGTTATGCGCGTTCGCTCAGTTGGCCGGCACACTCTAGATACGCCAGCCCACTCTTGAGGCGATTCTAAATTTGTTGACACTTTCACAGCCCTGCGCACGATCTCCGCAGCCCAGCACGTGCGTTTGTGTCACTTAGGAAGGCGAGCAAAGCACGCGCCATACGCACAAACACTCAAAATGGTACCGACCAGACTTTCTGGCGTCTCAGCTAGTCTCAACCAACGGTACTCTAAACGGTTGTTTATATCTTTACCATAGGACGCGCTTTACAGCGCTGTCACAGCTACCGGTGCGCGCTGCTGCTCCGCTGCACGAGGGCTCATTCCGCTCTCGTGAGGCTGAGCACGGCCGCCACATCACCCTCTCCCGAGCGCGGGAGAGGGTGAGCAGCGGCCGTGCTCAGCCTCACGAGAGCGGAATGAGCCCTCGTGCATGGAACGCGCGCGCACCGGTGGTAGCTGTGACAGCGCTGTAAAGCGCGTCCTATGGTAAAGATATAAACAACCGTTTAGAGTGCGTTGAATGACTGCCTTCATAGCTCTGTGGTTAGCGCGTCTGCCTGCTGATCAAAGGGTCAACGGTTCGAATCCCAGCCGGCGCCGGTCTTTTTTATTTATTTATCGACCCGCTGCGTAAGAGGTTAGATAGCCAGATAGATACATAGATAGACGAAAAGTGCGTGAAGTATCCAAAGAATGCTATTCGCATTAAAAAAAAGTATTTTCATGGGCAGTTGCATCTCTTTTATGCTGTCTTGACATTTGTTTGATCGACGCGCCAATCTTCGTCAGGATTTACTATGATTCCCAATCTTGTTCGATCCAAGCCCGAAATTGTTCCGCATTGGAGCGATAATATCTGGTCGAGGAAACAGTGATCGAGAGTCAGTGCAGCCGCTTGAGAGCCTCCTTCCGAATGACACGGAGAGGTGCAAGCCGCCGCCCGATTTAGAAAGGGTCAAATTTACACAGTCGGCTAAAGCCCCTTATGCACTGTTTGATCAGTGGTCAATGTCGATGATCTAGGGTTTATAGCAGCTCATATTTCAATCAGTCATATTTGTACAGCGGGAAATTAGTAGTTTGCATCGAGGAGCTCCTGGTGTCTCGGCTGTAGGTGACAAAATTTGCCTTTGACGGTACCGGTGGTGTGACCGCTAGCCTGGTGTCTTTAGGTTGTGTCATGCCGTGGTGAGTACATGAACGTGTGCCAGTATAATTTTCATTAAGAAAAAAAATAAAAGAAGTAATAATTGATCCCAAATGGCATGTCTGCGATGTGCAAGCAGACTCGGCCACCATTCTTTCTTTTGATTAGTCAATTGTCATTCTACAAAACCTTGTTTCTAATGTCGCTCATAATGTTTCCTAAAACACCTCGAATGTCGTGCAAGTACCTCATTTTGTGATAGCACAGATTAGCGTTTTGCAGGATTGATTTTTTGATCTCAACTAGTGCAACAAGGTCACCTGTACTACAAAAGATTTCGCCAGTCCCACAGACTTCATTATAAAGGCGTTTGACTCTATTGAGCAAATGCCCCTTCGGCTATGGAAAAGTAAATTTATGAAAAAAACAAAACAGCATTGAGAGTGCAGTGTAGCACCATTGCACTTCCGGGAAAACCAAGTAGTCGACTCAGGCGCAAGTTGTTGTAATGGTAGCGGAAAAATAGCTAAGTAATGGAGTAATAAGTACTTACTATTGGTAGAAAATTTTTATTAATACTGCTTTAGAGTGAAGTGGATGAACTCTAAGCGGTAGGTAAGAAGTGTGTCCAAGAATGTCACAAGGCTACGTAAAATGGTGATTTCCAGAACAGGTTCCAACTTCCGGCAGCTTTTGTGCTGTCTTGCATAAAACATATCCAGCTGCTCAGTGGAAATGGTCGGGTCATCAGAGTGCCATATCTTTAATGTTAGTTAACAAAATTGACAAAGTTATAAAAAATGATGCTCGATTTGGTTTTTATCTTGAATCTCCATATGGACTGCTGTTAGTGTTAGCATGTTAGTGTGGACAATTGTTTCTTGTACTGACTTGTACCTTGCGGGCCAGATCCACAGCATCCAGTGGCATGAAGTAGCCGGCTGGGTGGGACAAGGTGGAGCTTTTCTGGGAACGAAGAGGCAAGGCTGTTTTTCTTTCGTTGTTACTTTTGTTTTATTCTTGAAAGTCACATTGTGGTGCTAGCGTGAATGCTGGTTCACGCATTTGTGTTCGAAGTTTTTAGAGCTTGAAACAAAATCCTTCCAATGCCCAGGACACTTCCCGGGGACATGATGGAGCAGATTGTGGCCCGGATAAAGGAACACAAGATTCAGGCGCTTCTTGTCATTGGAGGATTTGAGGTGGGTATTTTGGTTCTGTCTTCATGGACTGGCCTTTCCTTCAATTTGTTCAAATTTCCTGGCACTACGGTTGGCGACTGATTTTTCGGATGCCAACATTTAGGACATCCTCGATTATTCCGGCATCTTCAAGGGACTGTCATTCACCCTGCGGTGTTAATGCTCGACGGCAACTGAAATTTCGGATGCGGTTCAACTCTTAGCTGGATTTTTCGGACTGAACGTTTGCATTGTTTGCACGTTGCCATGAATCGTGTAAACCGAGTGGCCACCTTATTGGTTTTGAGTTGTGGCCTCGATACTGTCACGGGGGACAAGTGACGAGGCAAAGAAAGTTTTGTGACCCGAGAACTTACCGTGGAGAATGCGCCAAAATCCGGCGGCTGATACACTTGCGAAGTGGCACGCATTCGATTCTGGGTACTTTCGACAGAGCGGCACACGTAGTGCATTAATTCGGATCACCGTCCGTCTTATCTTTTGTGAATTGAGGGGTTCGAAGTTAGCAGGGATAAAGTTAGCTTCTCTGCATCGTTTCTATTCACACTTTTCTTGTTTCGATTTGTATGCACCAGGGATACCACACGGTCCTGCAGATGGCAGAGGCACGGGAGAGGCACCCCGCTCTGCGCATCCCCATGGTGGTCATCCCAGCTACCATCAGCAACAATGTCCCCGGGACGGAGTTTTCGCTCGGCGCTGATACTGCCATCAACGAGATCACTGAGGCACTGCTTGTTTTGCTCACTGCTCCTTTTTAGCATTGGATCGATGTGTCACACAGAGGGCGATTGTGTTGACTCTTGAGTGCCGTTTACATGAAGGAGCAGACGAGGAAAAAAGACAAATATGTCAGATTTAATTTCTTGTCCTTGCCTTTTCGTGTTGTGGTCGTGTGTCTTATCAAAGGCAAATTTGTTGTGTGCGGGTTTAGGTAGCTGTAAATTATGCTATTTAATGTTACAGTGCACCAAAAGAAAAAAAACTCATGGAC